>JAODLI010000010.1:931062-948725 GCA_027575585.1 Percopsis omiscomaycus | reverse complement strand
TATATCAGTCTGTGTGTAATGAATGAATATAATATCCAAGTTTCACTTTTTGATGATATTCTAATTATATGACCAGCGTGTGTGTGTGTGTGTGTGTGTGTGTCTGTCTATATATGTCTATGTATGTTTATATACAGTTTTTTTTTTTTTGGGTGTTTTGTGCAGCTTTTTTTTCTGTGCTCTCTATTTTTCCAGTGCTTGGCCCTATCTATTTTTTTTAGCCTTTGTTTTAAGTGCCATGTTTTCCCCATCATTTATTTATATATAAAACAAACGATAACTTTCCCTCACACTATAATGACACGGCACATTATATACCTCATCGCTCTATATTGCAACCCTCCATTTGTTCCTCTCCACCTTGCATGTTGTGCTATAATTATCCCATATTTTTGTTGCGTTTCCAGACATCAAAATAAAAGGATGTGATGTCACCGTTCTGTGATTGGCCTGCTGACCCTAGTCTGTTCACTCATAGGCAAAGTTAGAAAGACTGTAAGGGACGAAGGATGAAAGAAATTTGTCAGTCTATTGACATTGTTTTTTAAATTTAAATGAATTGGGTTATAAGCACAGATGGACAAAGAAGGTCCATGGAGATATTATCCAATCATTAATCAAGAGCACAGACTTTCAATTTGAGAGCAGTTTTTATTAATTTCATGTTCAGATTGTGTAATGTTCTCTCAAAACCTGCTCCCTCTCTCAAAGAGTCCTTGCTTGCTTTCAAATTTGCTGCTCGCACTCTCAAATAGCCATTGCTCCCATTCAAATGTGCTCTGCTCCTTCTCAGAACTGTTTGTCTACACTCAGATATACTCGTTCGCTCGCCAGGTTTCTGCGCTCTCGGATTGTAGTGAAACGATCAAAATCCACCAACCAATAGAATGCAAGGTATGACGTAGCACTGTCTATTATAGTAAGAAACGCTATATGTACTGTATTAACTCCTAAAGTCCGAAAAGACAAGTGAATTACATATAACAAGGCCCTGGAAGATGGGAGTTGATGAATCAAGTAAAACCGTAACTGCCGTAGCCTAGGCACACACACGATCTCACCACTGGTGGGACGGTCATGACTTGTATTATTTACAGTTGAGGCCAAAATTATTAGCCCCCCAGGAATTATGGAACATTTTCCTAAAATTCTTCCCAATGTTTGCAGCATTGATAAAACTTGATATAATCAAATATTCACCTATGTTATTGAGTAGCTTTTGGTACATTTTGTAATATAAAATAAAATTTTAGGCTTGCTTTATATCAAATATAGTGAAAAATCGAGTGGTCAAAAATATTAGCCCGCGTGTGCATTTTTGCTTTCAAAACGCACCTAATTAACCAAACAGCTTTCAAACACCTGTGCAGTCAGTTGGCTTCCTAACAACACCTGAGCGTTCAATCAGCATAAAAGGACTCCAAGGAACAAGGCACTTGAACACATTATTGAGAGGCTACTGAAAAGACTACTTTTACTCACCATGCCAAAGACAAAGGAAAGTCTTGATTTCAGAAAGAAGATAGTGGAGGCTCATGTTAAGGGAGAAGGCTATACTGCCATTTCCAAGCGTTTCACAGTGTCTAGAACCGCTGTAAGTTGCCTCATTGCCAAGTACAAGGAGATAAATTCTTTAAGAAACAAACCTGGTCGTAAGCACAAGATTTCAAGATCTCTGGAGAGGAAAATAGTCAGATGTCAGCAAGAAGCCCCGGACATCTGCCAAGATGATTGTTGCTTACCTGGCCTCTTCTGGAGTTGATGTTTCAAGGAACACAGTTGTGAGGACTCTTCATCGTGGTGGGCTTCAGGGCCATCGTCCCAGAAGAACCCCTTTACTCAAAGAGCGGCACATCACAGCCAGACTGAGGTTTGCCCGTGAACATTTGAAAGGTAAAGATTAGTTTTGGAAGTCTGTGCATTGGTCTGAGACTAAACTGGAACTGTTTGGGCACATTTTAGGCCCATGGATGGCATCATGAAAAAAAGAACATTATGTTGAAATTTTGAGGAATAATATGCAGAAATCTGCTCGTTGTCTGTCCTTAGGTCGTCGCTGGGTCTTCCAACAAGACAATGACCCAAAGCATATGTCGAAATTGGTCCAACAGTTCCTGAAGGATAACAAAACCAAGGTCCTGGAGTGGCCCGCACAGACCTCAATCCTATTGAGAATCTGTGGCGGGTGCTCAAAGTGAATGTCCATGCTCTGAAACCATGCAATGTAGACCAGCTGGAACAATTTGCAACGGAAGAATGGGCCAAAATCCCTCAGGAGACCTGTGCCAACCTAGTAAAGAACTACTCTAAGAGGTTGTCAGTTGTGGCTCAGAAAGGGTACACTATTGACTATTAATGGCCTGGGGGCTAATAATTTTGAACGTCTCATTTTTGCCCTTTCTTGTTTCAACTCAATGCATCAATAACATATCCTAATCAAACTTAGTGGACAATGTAGTCTTTGTTATGTTGGAAACAAATACACTATAAATACTTGTTAATGGGCATTTCCATGGAGAAATCAAGAGTTTTGTATAATTTCATAAGGGGGGCTAATCATTTTGGCCTCAACTATATATAATATAGTATAATGTAAATGTAACAAAGTAAAAGTGTAGCTTGCAGTAAACACAGATGCAATCTCAAAAATGTGCTGAGGCATTTTAGATTTGAATGCTGTATTGATTTAATTACTTACCCTTAAGACCCTGGATACTGACACCTGTCATAGGGTTCTGCTTCTGCTAATCCCAGTGCAAAACCCGAAATGTTGTAGAGATGCATTGGTGTAGATAAATCCCGCTTAGATATACAGTAGATCATTCAGGAGGAGTGCTGCAGTTACACCTGAAAAAGCATGTTAATCACCTCCGCCTTTATATTGTACAACATCTGCATTATGTACTGCCTGCCACTCCCAAATATCCCAGATGGCCATGAGCCTGAGGAAGATGATGGGCCAGATGTACCTGCCCCGTGTAACTCTGGTAACAAAGTGAGGAATGGCCTGATAAGGAGATTCAGCTGATTCAATTAAACTACCTATAATCTGTACTAAATATACGAAGACATCCTGTTTGTGTGTCATCTTGTTTTTATTATTAGTTAGAACTGAGCTTAACATATACAGTGCCTTGCAAAAGTATTCACCCCCCTTGGCATTTTTCGTGTTTTGTTGCCTCACAACCTGCAATTAACATAGATTGTTTGAGGATTTGCATAATTTAATTTACAGAACATGCCCACAACTTTGAAGATTCTTTTTTTTTATTGTGAAGCAAACAACAAATAAGACAAAATAGAAAAAGTTAATGTGCATAACTATTCACCCCCCTAAAGTAAATACTTTGTAGAGCCACTAATGCGTCGCTTTGGATAAGTCTATATGAGCTTGCCACATCTTACCACTGGGATCCTCCTTGCAAAACTGTTCCAGCTCCTTCAAGTTGGATGGTTTGCGCTTGTGAACAGCAATCTTCAAGTCTGACCACAGATTTTCTATTGGATTGAGGTCTGGGCTTTGACTAGGCCATTCTAACACATTTACATGTTCCCCTTAAACCACTCGCATGTTCTTTTAGCAGTGCGTTTGGGGTCATTGTCCTGCTGGAAGGTGAACCTCTGTCCTAGCCTCAAATCACGCACAGAGTGGTACAGGTTTTGCTTAAGAATATCCCTGTATTTAGCACCATCCATCTTTCCCTCAACTCTGACCAGTTTCCCAGTCCCAGCTGCTGAAAAACATCCCCACAGCATGATGCTGCCACCATGTTTCACTGTGATTGTGCTCTTTGGGTGATGTGATGTGTTGGGTTTGCGACAGACATAGCGTTTTCTTTTATGGCCGAAAAAGTTCAATTTTAGTCTTCTCAGACCAAAGCACCTTCCTCCATACAGTTTGGGAGTTTCCCACATGCCTTTTTGCAAACTTAAAATGTGTTTTTTTTTTTTTTGCTGAAAGTAATGGCTTTCTTCTGGCCACTCTGCCATAAAGCCCAACTCTGTGGAGCGTACGGCTTATTGTCGTCCTATATACAGATACTCCAGTGTCTGCTGTGGAACTCTGCAACTCTCTACAACATTGTCCCTTACTTGTTTGGAGAGTTCCTTGGTCTTCACGGCAGTGTTTGGTTAGTGGTGCCTCTTGGTTAAGTGTTGCAGCCTCTGGGGCCTTTCAAATAAGGTGTGTATATGTACTGACAGATCATGTGACACTTAGATTGCACACAGGTGGACATCATTTCACTAATTATGTGACTTCTGAAGGTAATTGGTTGCACCAGAGCTTTTTTGTGGGCTTCATAACAAAGGAGGTGAATACATATGCACATGCCAATTTTCTGTTTTTTATTTCTAGAAATTAGTTTTATGTTTATATCTTTCTCATTTCACTTCACCAAGTTAGAGTATTGTGTTCTGATCCATCACATAAAATTCAGATTTAAAAAAAACATTGAACTAAAGGCTGTAATGTAACAAAATGGGTAAAAAGCCAAGGGGAGTGAATATTTTTGCAAGGCACTGTATATATAAAAGTAATGGTTGAAGAAATAATGCATAGAAAAAAAACTACTCCTGGGTAGACTCGATAATGTTGGGATTATTAATAAGAAAAGGTGCGCAGGCAATGTCTGCTGTCGGGGGAACAATTAGAGACAGTGACGCTGTCAATAAGGTCCCCGGTAAGAAAGAAAGGTGTGGAGAGAGGGCAGGTTTTGCGAGAGAACATTACACAATCTGAACGTGAAATTAATAAATACTGCTCTCAAATTGAAAGTCTGCACTCTTGATGAAAGATAGTATATCTCCATAAAGAATTTATGGGGATAATCCTAACCAGGTATTTGCTCCAGCCATATACCAGCTGATTTCATTGATTTCCCTTGGAGGACGGTGGTATTGCACGGGCGGAGCAAATACCTAGGTTTTTCTTGGTGTTTTCTGGACCTCGTTTGTCCACCTCAAATTTTAAGGTTGTGCTAATGACCCCACAATTACATTATTTACCATAACGTTAACCAGGCCTAACATCTACCATCAAGCCCTTAAACATCGTTGTTATGTTTCTGAGTTCTCAACCCCTAGCCCGGGTGCCCCTTGTTGAGTCCACACACATCAAGAGCACCGGTTTTCTTGACTAAATGCTAGTTGAGATTATTTAAGGGCCTTTTTTTCCTGCCTGTGTCTAGAAGGTTTTTTTTGACAGTGGCAGAGAGGAGAGGACAAAGTGGAATAATGGTTGTTTCTCGAGGCTGCACTCGCTATTGTCCTGCTGTTAAGTAATGCCTTCTTTACCGGCACTGGCGTTCTCTCTCTGACTCACTCACTTACATACACACACACACACACACACACACACACACACACAAAAGAACTGGATGGCTTTGAACCTACTCTGGCTGGCCACTGTGGACTCACACATGCACGCACACACGGTTTACTGGCACATAAGTTACATTATAAGCCTGCACGTGCAGACAAATCAACGCAGGTTAATCATAGGTTTATGCTACACGCTACTAGTGAGTTTGCGGACTGGGGCATGCCAGCAAAAAAGCCCTTCTGAATTTTAACACAGTACACAAGCACATGTTGTGGCTATAATGTGTAACTGCACTTCATTCATGCCAGGGGAGCTGTCACATTCCATTTTCCCACCTACCCTGAAAGGAAAAATTTGAAACTCCCAATTTGAAAATATAATTGGTCACAAGAATTAAGTCCAGTGTTTTGTCTCTGTATAAGGACTGAGAATTGTGTCTCTGAAAGATGCATATTGTGTCTATATATAATTAGACGACTGTGTTTTAAAGAGATGGCCTGTGTGTAGGTTCATTCAGACTAATATCAAGTTTAAAGCGCCGTTGCGGGTTCATTAACACTCCTTACTTTTCCCTTCGCCACAGGAGCCACCCTTACAATGCCAACTGTTATAAAGGCAATGACAAAGCTGTTGCACAGAACAGACTGCGTCGCCATAGCAATGCCCTAATCCAGACCATTGCATTGTGGGCCGGTTCATGAGAAATAAGCATAATGAGTTTTGTAATGAAGTCAGAACGCATTCTCGATGAGTGGAATTAGTGTGCCCTTTGGCAGTGTTAGCATCTAGATTGGAAGTGTCATGCAAGCATGGAGGGTGGTGTGCCTTTTCCCAGCTAACAAGTTTGTAAAGTGGTTCTGTCTGTAGAGCCTCAAATGTCCCTCTGAAGCAGTCAAAAAGACTAAACTTGTGTTGATTTCTCTCGAGGAGTCCGTATGAGGGTGAGGGTCGGGATGAGGGCAGCAGGTGAGATACAGAACAGTCTGGAAATACTCAGTAGACCCAGACCCAATCAGTAGCTGGTTATCTGTGCTGTGCTTGAATGGATGAAAGATGTAGGTAGGGTGTTATGGTAACTGGGCTGTAATTGACTGGTGATGGTGATAATGCCTTTAAGTCTTAACCAATCGGGAATGAGAGATTTTAAAGGTATGAGGGGTGGAAATTATAAAAATTATTTTATTAAAATTGGGTTGATAAATTGTCATGTAAATAAAAATGAAGTTGATAAAAGTGCATTTGTTGATAAAATTAAAGGTCACTTTAGTGAATTGCTGTTGGTTTAATTATAGGCTTGACTTTTTCATTCAATGCCATTTTTGTAAGGCAGCATTTATCATTTGTATCAAAGCTGTTTGGCTAAAGGGTGAAAGTTCAAAAATTCCTTTTAAATATACAGGTCATAATAAAGCATGTGGATTGAAAAGGAAGGTGGTGAATTGTCGTACAATTTGATAATCTCAAAGGTGATTTGATAAAAACAGCACCTCCTAATTTATCCTCTTCTACATTCGTCTTGTATTTGATTCATCGCCAGACTTGCAGCCATAGAGAGTTCACGTGTTGACTCATTTATCAAATCACATTTTTTATTACTTCTGCTCAATCCATTGCTCCCTTCTACATTTGTCTTGTCTACCGTTTGGCCAGTAACTTGGAGCAGGTGGTATGCCGTTTTCGTACACCCCTTCGCCAGAACACGCATTCCAATGTCAGACGTATGAAATTGATTCTACTGACATCTTTTGGTCTTTTGTAGGGGTAGAATTTTGGCAGCCTCATTATACGCAAAATAAATTACTCTCCCGTTACAAAATCCTGCCTGTTTGACTACAATCATGTGCTTTCTAGGATACCATCCAGTGACAAAAATATGTCTGGAGTGTGTGCAAAATTGCACAAGGTTTTTGATAAATTAGTTGACGTTACAAAAATTGTCATTATAAATTAGGAGGTGCTGTTTTTATAAAAATCACTTTAAGATTATCTAATCTTGCGACGATTCCTAACCTTTTCAATTTACACGCTTTATCACCTGTATTTATCAAGGAATTTTTGGAACTTTACCCTTCAGCCAAATAGCTTTGATGCAAATGATAAATGCTGCATTACAAAAATGGCATCAACAGCAATTTACTAAAGTGACCTTTGATTTTTTCAAATAGTCAAAATTGCAATTTAAACATTTATAACAAATGCACTTTTATGACAATTTATCAATCCTATTTAATTCAAATAAATAACTTCACCCCTCATAAAAGTAACAAATGGGTTAGCATCTCAGTGAGAGAGTGAGTGTCGGTGGGCAGGTGCATGTCAACATGTAAGAATCAAATATTTCAGTACCCAGATGTGCGCTTGTGTGCACATAGGCATTCACTCAAACAGACACGCCTCAACTGAATACTTTTAAATGCTTAATTTTTTGAAGTCTTGCTTAGAGACACACTTGTGTGCACACACACACTTGGGTACTTTTTTTTGCTGTCTTCACCATTTCCACATCCTCATCCCTTTCTCCATCATTCCTCCCTTTCCTCTTGTCCTCCTTTTCCTGTTGTTCATACTTGAAATATTCTCTCTGCTGTCCTCTTCTTTTTTCAACTCTTCCTCGCTCGGCCTTCCTTTCTCTTTCTTTACTATTTTGAATCTGTCTTGAATCTTTCTTCCATTTTTGTTTGTTGCCCTTTTTCCATCACTCTGTCTTCTGTCTCTCTCTCCTGTGTCCGGGTCAGGTCTATGCTGAGCAGCACGGTGGACAAGTCCGACAAGACACCTGGCGGAGTCCTCTCCTCGTCCTCCAACAATGACGAGAACACCTCCTCCCCGGGCTCCGGCAACACCGGTAGGGCCAACTCCACTGTCCACCCACAGATGTTTTGAGTTTATGTGGCTGATGAGACCTCTTCTCAGGATTGTGTGAGCGTGTACATACTAGTTTGATTGACGGCTCCCTGACTCCTTTTTAGGTTTTGTTGCACCTCTAAGGGTGGGACAACTCTCACTAGTAGCTCTGCTCAGCTTCAGCCAGAGATCTAATCAGCTGGAATAACGTTTTTTTTAAAAGCTCTGAGATATTTGAGTAAATGTATACTATATGATTAATCAGCAGTTATGTTTTTTGTTATATCGGAGGGACAGATGTAGTGTATTGCAGCTATCTTGTGTTTTTCACCCCTCACCCCACTTTTAGGTGGCACCGGCACCCCTCCAGCGATTGGCGGTGGAAACAAGGACCCGTCAAAGCCTCGATCGCTGCGCTTCACCTGGTCAATGAAAACAACGTCATCCATGGAGCCGTCGGACATGATGCGTGAGATCCGCAAGGTGCTGGACTCCAACAGCTGCGAGTATGAGCTGCGCGAGCGTTACATGCTGATGTGTGTGTCGGGCAGCCCGGCACGTGACGACTTCGTCCAGTGGGAGATGGAGGTGTGCAAGCTGCCGCGCCTGTCTCTCAATGGTGTGCGCTTCAAGCGCATCTCGGGCACATCCATCGCCTTCAAGAACATCGCCTCCAAGATTGCCAACGAGCTCAAGCTGTGAGCCCGACCCCAAAGAGGGGAGAGGGGATGAAGGGAGGGAGGTTTTACATTGGAGGTGGGATGGGTAGGGGATGTATTTGTGCACACCGGTGAGATGGGGGCACTTGTAAGAATAGCAAATTGCTCCGCAGGCCTCCGGGGATTTATCGGATTGATCTTAGAGAAGGTTTCCTTCTAGTTTTTTTTTGTTTTTTGTGGTCATTGCTCCCTAAAGTTCTGGAGGGATTCAGGTGGCTCATTGACAATCTCTCCACGTTGCGGCATTTCTGTGGACATGGCACAGAGGTTTCATCAATTCTTAGTTGCGTTCTTTTTATTTAATCTACCGAGGCATTGCGTCACATCTCTTCTAGAGACATTCTACTGCCCCCCGACCCGGCATGTGCTCTCGTTTACCCCCGATTACATTGACCACTTCAATGCTCATTATTCAGTGTCTTTAGCCAGGGGTTATTTGGTGAGGTAGATAATTATGGTAGATGGAAACCTGGAGAGAAGATGTGATGGACTAAACAAAATGGTTACAACGGTTTCCTAAGAATGTGGTTGGGGGGCTCTTCTGTGGCTCCATAGTTCTGTGGGAGATCATGTGGGACTGTTGATGAATTTGGTGTATGTTTTCTTTTCCACCTAAGAACTGAGCAGGATTCTCCCTTAGACACATACACACGGGCAGTTTTCTAGAGGCCTTGGCTGGATGTCAGCTAAACGACACCTGCGGACCACCCCCTCTAGAATGGACTTTGAAATATCAAGCCAACACTGACACTCCAAAATATACATACACACACTCTACATCCCCCTTCCCTTCATGCCCTATTCCCTCCAACTCCAAAAGGAACTGAGCACACTGATATCTCGCCGCTGTCTCTCTTTCACTTACACGCTGTGTTAACTGTTACCAACTCCCAGGTAAATTAGGCTTGATGATGTCGTCTATCCTACAGAATGCACCTTTAGTCTGCAGTTAGTATATTATTTTTTTTATTGCTGGTTGCTTTATATCTAACAGTTGTGTACTGGAAAAGAGGGAGATGCAGGAAGGATGGGTGGAAGGATGTGTGGGGTCAGTGGACTTTTATGTTGCCTTTTTTCTTTTTCTTAAAGTGCAAATAAATGTTTCGTGATTGGTTCTGTGGCTTGTCGGACGGTCATTACTCATGTCAAATGAAATGTCAACTTGTTTTTTTGGTTTGAGAGGGGGTGGGGGGTGTGACTATAGTTTTCTGGGTTTTGGTATAATTTTTATGTTGGCGACGTTGAGCCTTTGTGCACAGGATGTCAACGGTCTCCCGTCACTTTATCCCTTACACAACTCAGTCATCGTCCATACACATGAAAGGCCCTCTATGGAGTATTTAAGTGTATGTGAGGAGGTTGAGTTATATAGCCTATGGATCACTGGAAGCGGAAACAAAACATTGAAATGAACAGTGAATTATCTGATTTGATATTTTGTCTGTGATATATATTTGTACAGATAGTGTGTGTGGGATCATATCATAGCTGCCTTTTCAGAGTACACCTTATTCACACACCAAGTTTATTGAGATACACACCCACTTGTGAGCCGCAGGAGATTTTGAGAAATTGTGGGGATGCAGGGAGACCCATTTCTCTAGTCTCTCACCAAATCATAAGACTGTCCCTGAATAGGAAGACACATGTCTGCCTCTTCTCTCATTCTGTGTGTCTCGCTTGAGGTTCTTTCCCCATGTCTTGAAGTCGGCATAGGAAATTAATCATAGGAACAGAGGGGGGGTGAGAGGTAGGGCAGTTGAGGATTTTTTTCCAAGGTGGTACTGAAGTGCAACAAACTTTGTTTTTCCTTTCACGATGGACACTGTTCAATCTTAAATTTCCAATCCCCCACCCCCCTTAAAAAAATTATCATTGTAATAAGGTGCTGGGTCTTGGATACTAATTATTCTTCTGGCTGTTGCTGTTTTATCATTCTTTCAGGGTTGATTTTATTTTCCATTTTGTTTTTCATTGCTGTAATTTACATTGATTTTTAAATGTTTTGAGCAAAGTTTAATGCTGGGAATGGAGTTGGGAGGGGTGATTGACTCCTGACAAATGTATTGTTTGCTTTTTTTGTGCAAAGATGAAATGATAAAATGAAAGTAATAAAAACAATGACATTAAACATTTTAAAACTGGTTGTGTTTAAAGCCAGTGTAACCAAGGATTGTCAGTTTGGTTTTTATTTTTAGATTTTACCCAATTGGTGAAATCATCCATAATGTCCTTTTAAACATTTACAACTTCTATAGGGGCCAGGATGTGTCAGTTGTACAGTATATTAGCTATTTTCTTCAGTGTCCTATCATAGTTGACCAATGCAACATTTAGTAATGCTCCAGCTCCATGCTACTGTGCATTGAATATTTCTGTCCCATATGATCAGGTAAACTGGTGCTGGACTTGATTTCAATAACAAGCTTTATTTGGTCAGTTTATTATAAAACTCAAACCCAAGCAGTTTGAGTTCACAATGTAAACAACTTACTATGGTACATGAGTAGTATTTGGAGGAAGAAATATAATGAAGTCACTTTTCCAAGCACAGCTGAAGGCAAAGACAAACTAACTGATGGCACATCAGCTCCAAAGGTAAACTAGCTGCAGAGCCTATAAACTCAATACACGGAGTTACTTGCTACAGCACATATTTCACCTGGTTTGTGATCCTTGATCTGGGATCCTATTAAGGCAATGATACACAGGCAACTGAGATAAAGGGCAATATTGACCTGGGACTGGCAGATGAAGACATTTTAGCATGAAATACTGAAACAAACGGTACAATGGTGGAGCTGTGAAATGCCAACAGCAGTTTGCGGTACAAGACACTTGCCAGATAACACTGGAGAATTATCAAATTAAGGCAATTTTTATGCCTCAGGTAATGTCTTAAAAGTATACTTTAAGCAGTGTTCTCAAGTTCAATTTCATTAATAATCTATGGCAAACTACGTTTTTAGCCAAATTTTGACAGGATGAAACATCAACCAATACTATTGCTAATTATCTGGCCCCATAGTCAACACTAAAATAAAAGTATTATGTAATTTTTATTAATAGAGGGATAACATTTTGGAACTCCTGTGGCTTTGATAAAAAGGGAAACGTCACACTATGCAAGATAAAAGAGTGGACATGGATTTGGCCTATGTAGAATGTCTAATGACAAATCAAGTAGCTTACGAGGGCCTTCTTATCCTTAGTGCTCAGTCAATCATTTGAATAAAGCGTGCGCTAAACTACTTACATTAACTAATGGCCTATCTAGGGCTCATCTGTAAAGGACCTACTCAAAAGAAAACCTCACTCGAGTTGATATTAACACGTTGCTCTCTGTCTGGCCTTCCATCTCTATTTTTGATTTTGAACCAACCAGTGCTAATGGTTCAGAGTAATAGCATTTCTCCCCAACATATTTCCTTATTTTTTCCCTGAAGGCTGTGTGGACACGTAACATCTTGATGCCTGCCAAGTAGCACCTTTGCGTGCGCACGCGTCTCTTTCTGCTGCCTTCCAGATTATGCCAAATCCAGCAGTTGCCATGGCAACCCACAGCACAGGATATGGCCCCCCACTATTTTAACAATCCAGTGTTTCATCTAAATAGTTTATTCTAGAAAAGAAAGGGATGGAGAGATTTAAAGGTAGGGTTGGTTCCTTTCAACCATTTTTGGTATAGTTAAATGGAGGAGTGGGGCAATTGGAGGTAGGTGTTTGGTACAGTAGCAAAGCTGTGGGTTAGCATCTAAGATGGCAGACCTAGTGTGTAACATACAAAGAATGTTTGGAGAATAATCGGGGTCATCACAACGCATGTTTATGTTAATGGAAATACTCACGGGCAACACACTGTACATCAAGGTTTAAAACCTGGACCTGCTGAAACACTGTCTGTGTGTGTGTTGTGTGTATGTTCGTTCATTCATTGGCATCTTTTTTATACGTTATGTGTATTTGTGTCAGTGAGCGTTGGGCTGCTCCACCTTCACCCCAACCAACGAAGGAGGAATCTGACCTCCCACAGAGGTGGAGTTGGGAGGGGAGGCCCTTTGGCCACAGCCTCCCCCTTGTCCGGAGGAGGTGATGGCGGGCCGGATGAGTGGGGGCGGGGGGTGGTTGTGGGGTGTGCGGCTCTGCAGGGGTCGTGTC
Organism: Percopsis omiscomaycus; assembly: GCA_027575585.1. Classification (NCBI taxonomy): domain Eukaryota; kingdom Metazoa; phylum Chordata; class Actinopteri; order Percopsiformes; family Percopsidae; genus Percopsis; species Percopsis omiscomaycus. The sequence continues at coordinate 935,681 of JAODLI010000010.1, read as the reverse complement.
TGGAGGGGTGGGGGTTGCCGCAGGAGGCTGGGGGGAGCAGAGGGTGGTGCTGGGCGAAGCAGCGGTGGCGGCTGCGACAGGGAGGGAGGGGTCTGCGCAGAGGAGGGCGGAGAGGAGGCACCTGCCGAGTCCGGAGGAGATTCCTCCATCTTGATCTGAGAGGAGAGAAGGATGGGAGTGATGAGGTCACTGGATACATCTACATGCATGAAAACCATATAAACAGAAAGCATTAAGGCTTGGTGAGCTCACCTCGTCCTCCACAGCACTTCCTTCCAGCTCCTCGCTACCCCTGCGGGGGTCTCTCTGGTCGCGGCTGGTGGCCACCTGCTCCGCAGCCCACTCCCTCAACACCTCATCCAGGTTGAAGCGACGCCGATAGCTTACGAAGAATGAGCTCACCTGAGCCGTGGTCTTGGTGCCGATCACCTCAGAGATGGCTACAAAGTCTTTGCCATAACGACGGATAGCTAGAGAGGTTAAATAAAGATCGGTCAGTCTGTTCATAAAGGAGATCACTATATGGCCAGAATTTTGTATCAAAAGGCTACCAAGAGGTCGAGTCACATTTACTCAAAATCTGACACGCCTGCTTCTACTATAATCATAGCCCACCCATTAAACAAATCAACTTAGTCAAAACAACTGTAATAATTTCATTTAGGTCCAGGAAAAAGCATGCAGAGGTCTGTGTCCATAGCAACGGTCCACCCAATATGGCATGATTCTTTTTAATAAAGGGGACTGTGTGGCCTCAGCTAAGCGGGTGCTTGTTAAGGAAGCGCTCCAACAAGAAAATTTTCAACAACTATTCTTCATTTAAACTGGAATATTAAGTCCTGCCAGGTCCTGTTGCCCTGAGCCAGACATCCTTCTCATATCTTTCATTCATCTTTGTCGTCGGAATGGATTTCAATTTCCAGCACATTACTGTTCCATTAATTTCTAATTGAATTCCCTGCCTCTGCCACGGTTTTGTTGAAGAGCTACAGTAGCTCACTTGAGGCCACAGGATGATTTTACAAGTGACTGTGATGGAGATTCCAGGCATGTTCTGCGTAAGCCACCGAGTCTCTACACACACCGACAACAGCTGTGGCTTCCACTCACCCTGTACAGCAAAGAGCTGCTCCTCTGAAGTCCAGCGAGAGTTCATCTTGGGGGAAGGCTGAGAGAGAGAAGGAAGGAATTTATTTTAACACGTCTTCTACATTACAACAACATGGTCACACCATGGTCATACATTTGTAATAAAAACTTATAATGTTAAAACAACCCTTTATGCCAATCTCTAAAATGTATAATTAACTAAAATCTAGTTTCTTCCTTTTAACACCAGGGGCCTCATTTATAAACACTGCAGACATAGAAAAGAGTGCGCCACTTTCTGCGCAGTCCCAGATTTATAAAAACTAAACTTGCTGTAAAGTTTCCCAATCTCTATGGAAACTGACCCATGCGTATGTAGATTATGGCATCAGAAATGACAAACGGTAAATGGCTACGCTGATAGCAATCAACGAAACCATTTTTAACAGTTGGTAGATTGATATGGTTGGGTATATTTAATAATAATAATTCATTAAACCTTTCTTATAAAATATTTCTGTTGGTCACAAGGTCGGGCAATCAGAGAATCATTGATTAAGAATGCAATGCTGCACACATCTTGTTTTATTTTTACGTACGCAAATTTTTTGGCATACCTAAATTCTCTGTACATGAGGTTATTTGTGACTACATACAGTACAGATTCTGGAACGTCAATTTGCATGGTTTGGCGTCGCATAACTCGCTCTCACTTGTAGGCTGTGCATCTCACGTCACATACACTGCATATTAGAGCTCTGGCACCCTCTATTGGCCTTCTTGTGTATGTACACATTTTGGCGCTCTAGTTGTCCTCTGTGTTGAGTTTGAAACACACATGCACACACATTCCGTGAAGACAAGACAAGTGTCAAAAGTTTAGGGTCACTTAAAAATGTCCTTGTTTTTGAAAGAAAAGCAAGTTTTTTGTCCATTAAAATATCAAATCATAAATGCAGACATTATTAATGTAAATGACTATTGTAGCTGGAAACAGCAGATCTTTAATGGAATATCTACAGTTTTCCACCTACAGTGGCAATTTGAGTTTCCACAAATTTTTCAGTGATGGAATCATTGGAGCACATACTTTGTCACAAAAAACAGTCACAGAAAATGTGACCAAATCTACTGCCATGATCAGGAAGACCACGCAAGCTATAAACTGCTGCTGAGAGAGGTCAGTACCACCTTGGTCAAGAGTCTACCACCAAAAAGCAGGTCTGCAATGAATTAGAATCTGCTGGAACACAGTTGCCCACAGTAAAGTGCGTTTTACATCGCTGTGGGCTGAGAGGGTCCCGTGTAAGAAGGAACCCCTTGCTCCAGAAGCGGCACCTTAAGGCTCGACTGAAGTTTGTTGTTGATCACATGGACAAAGAAACAAAAGTTGAGTTATTTGGCCACAATGACAAGAAATATGTTTGGAGGAGTGAAGGCGCCTTTAACCCCAAAAACACCATACCTACCATCAAGCATGGTGGGTGGTAGTATTATGCTCCGTTTTCCTGCCAGTGGAACTGGTGCTTTACAGAAAGTGAATGGAATAATTAAGGAGGATTACCTAAAAAACCTAAAAATCATCAGCCAGAAGGTTGAGCCTTGGACGCAGTTGGATGTTTTAACAGGACAATGTGGTGGTAAAAGGTGGTAAAGGAATGGCTAAATCAGGCTAGAATTAAAGTTTTAGAATGGCCTTCCCAATGTTCTGACTTGAACCCCATCGAGAACATATAGACTTTGCTGAAGAAACAACTCTGTCTCAGCAAGCCAAGAAATGTAGCTGAATTGCATCAAATCTGTCAAGAGGAGTGGTCAAAGATCCAATCAGAAGCTTGTGGATGGCTACCAAAAGCACCTAATCGAGGTGAAAATGGCCAAGGGACATTTAACCAAATATTAACATTGCTGTATGTATATTTTTGACCAAGTAGATTTAGTTACATTTTCAGAAGACTAAGTCATAAATGAACAAAATTTCATGATCGTTTTTTGTGACAAAGTAGTATGTGCTACAATGATTCCATCACAGAAAAAGAAGAGTTGCAGTCATTTACAACATTATAAATGTCTGCATTTATGATTTGATGTTATTTTAAATGGACAAAAAAAATGGCTTTTCTTTCAAAAACAAGGAAATTTTTACGTGACCCTAAACTTTTGAATGGTAGTGTATCTATATAGCTCTCCATTGACCTGGCTGTCTTTTGTCACTGCTGTCAAAACTGCTTGATTTGACACTTTCCAAAATCCCATCACTGTCTCAGCTAATTAAAATCTGGCTTTTACCTATACTCACCCCAAAAGAAAATAAAACCATCTCTAAAAATGAAAATGCAAAAAAGTGCCATTTATTTTAAAAAACATTTTAATATATTGCAAAAAAAAGAAGAAATATTGCAGCTAACACAGGAATGATCCATAAAACCAACAGGGATAATGTAATAGCTCTTAAACACTGAAATTATGCTTAAATACAGTAAAACCAGTCTAGTCTCACCATAGATAAAACAGTCTTTAACCTGTGACCAGGTATATTGTCTTTCAGTCTTGTTTAAACCTCTCCATACATCAGAGTTCATGTGTAGTTGTTAAAAGGGTACATATTATGCTATTTTCTTTCTGTTCATAATTATATTTTGGGGTCTACTAGGGATTTTTTGGGTTTACATGCTTCAATGTTAAAAAAAAACACATTTCTCTTTTCGCCCTCCCTCTGAAATTGCTGTTTGAGCACCGGTGTCTTTTAGCACCTAGAGTACTCCTTTTGGGCCCAGAGTTCTGATTGGTCAAACACCAGAGTGGTTCCGCCCTGTCTCTATTGACAGTACCTTTTACACAGAACGGCGAGGCAGAATAAAGATGCAATCATCTCGGCTTTTTACAATTTGTACAAGGAATGGGGCTACAGATGAACATGAAATAACATGATAAACCCTACACCATTCTCTTTTTACTCTCATGCTTTTACAGGCATTCAACTAACAAATCAATAGCGTTAAAAGTATTGTGTGGTACTGTGTGCAGCCGACAACAAAGCAGTGTTACAAATTCCTGATCGCCCCGCAACCGTAAATGACAATGTTGATGTTTTTCCAGCTGGTAGGCTACATTTAGCAGTTCACCGATGGGTACAGACAGGATTTCATTGCCTACCCAGCCACAGATCTCACTGCATGCCTCTGCTATCATTAGACATTTTCTAGCCTACTGGCAGTCATATCACACAGCTCTACATGGAACGTTATTAACCGGTATTTCATTTCGTTCAAACATGTCCGGGCCACCACCTGCCCACTTGAGCCTATCCCTACACCCAGGGTCCGAAATTAACACCCGCCAAGCGCCAATGGCGGGTAGATTTTCCATTTGGCGAGTAAATGTCAGAAGACTACGGATGCATTAGCGCGCATCGGCTATTTCTGTATTCAGACCATATGACTGTGCTTTGGGATTAGCGATCTTTATAACTACGTCTTCTACGTGCACAATCTGTTTAACAAGCACAATGTTGTCGTAATATTAACAGA
>JAODLI010000010.1:905675-929336 GCA_027575585.1 Percopsis omiscomaycus | reverse complement strand
CCCCCCCCCCCCCCCCCCCCCCCCCCCCCCACAGCGTCTGATTGGCCACAGCCTGGGGAAGGTCATCCCCTGAGCAGAAGCTACGCCCAGTGCTGGGATCATGAATACTTGAATTAGGGTGAGCAGCGGTGCCAGACATTGTGGCAGGCAGCAAAACCAGGGGAGAGCAGATATGCTAATGCTAACAAGTCTAGTAGGAATACAAGAAATGAGACACTAAAAGGCAACTGAGCATCAGTCCCAGACAGATAATGGATGGAGGGAGAGGTTGTATTATAAGAGAATCAAACCAATTGCTAATCAAGTTAATACTGGCAATTATATTTATTAAGTTTAATATCAACGGCATAGTACTAGATTGGACTAAGGAACAATTAATTTCAGTAGGTTTTAAACCAGCATAATAAATTGCCACCACTCTTCTCCTTAAAAGACAAGGTAGACTAATTGTCTCCCTCCTAACAGAAAGTCACTGATATAGCAGTTCGGGGCAGCGAAAAACAAGACACTAGTTGAAACCACAGTAAAACCCATGGGTGGCAGTCATTGCTCACTAAACACTACATTCTCTGTTTAATGTCATATGTGGAAAGCTTAAATGTAAATAATTCTTTACAAACCCAGGCTCTGTTGTTGATTCTACTTGCACAAACAAATAAGCTGCTATGGATCCCAGCTGTAAGCCAACAACAAGGCTTCATTTTTCCTATAACCATTTTAAAGTGAGCAATATTTAAATCATATTCAACGAGACTCTGCTACTATCTTTGTTCTTCAGTAGCCCATTGCTGGGAAATGAACAGCTGTCTGCTTGAGACTAGAGTTCTTATTTCCCTCTCAGTCTTAATTCAAACAATTAGCCTTTATCAAGGCGGCTTTGTTTTGTATTGGTGGAGGTCGTGCGCCATCAAGTGGCCATGGCTGTGAAGGGCAGTTGCAGAAAAAACTACGTGCAAACTACAGTTGACAGTTCTGCCTGGTCATTTGTGCACACCGAAAAGGGGTCAGAAAAAGCACAATATAATAAAAGAAGACCATTACAGGAAAATGTATTATTGAGGACAATGGCCAGCTAGATATATTCAGAAGCAACCATCACATTAAAAACGGATAATTCGGTGTCTTTGGGATCTTATTTCTTTATTTTGAAATGCATATAGTCAGTAACTGTATTTGTAGGATATTTTAACCCATTTCAGCCCAATGGCAACTACGTTTGCCGTGGTCTACTGTATAGCTGTTAGGCTATGCACTTTTTTGGGATGTTACCCAAAATATCTAAATTACGAGTAATTTACCAAATATCTTAATAAAAAGTGATATTTATGTGCTCTCAGCCAACACTACACACAGCTGTAGCCTACCTTTAATAAATATAGGCTGCTAACAGGATGATAAGTTACTCAACAGGGACAGTTTTAAGACACTGTAGGTGATACAATAGCCTATACGGTGTCAGTGCTGGAAGAAGACTGGCACCGCACAATTAACATGTAGCCAAAAAAACACTAGCCTATACCCTACCCTATCAGCATTTCCTCAGTAGGTTAGCGCCACACCAGAACAGTCACTAGCAACAACAATTAAAACATTGAGCTAATTTACTTTAAAAGCAAATGCAAACCTAATGGCTACTAGGCCTGTGCACCACCTGCACCAATTCACTAATTAATTATATTTAAGTACCACCATGGGGCAAAAAAGGCGATGCAATCAAACGCAATGCAATAAAATAAATGACATACCGTATTAGGCCTACCTTTTAGAAGAGCTTCGTTCTTGAATTGTTGCAAACTGAGTAGGATAATGTATTAAATCCAAAAAGTCCAGCGCTTGTCAGGACCGTTCGGACCACGACATCCACCGAGCACCGACGTGTCAGTCTCCACTTGTTAGCTTCATTATTAGAGATTCTCCGGGGAAATTTGTATTTGTGGACAAAATATCCAGGTATTCCATAGAAATGTAGTATTCCTGTACCTTTTCTACAATTTTTTTTCTCGTCTGCGTTTCGGCTTTGGTTGAATTCGCGGGGTGAAGGGGGACCGACCTCAGCACTTAGTAGATGATTGGAAATAGGCTACGTTTAGTCTTTGTATGGATTTAGCGTGGGGGTACTTCGGAACACTGATCAGACACCTGCAGAAACACCTGCCTGTGCCGACCTGGAGTCAACAGAGGGGGTCTACCCACCAGGCAATAGTACAGCCAACACAAATCTACGTGCCATGAAGTATAGTTCACCTTAGTAAACAAAAAAACGTTTAGCCTATTCATTTCTTCCCAGTATCTTTCCTTTACAATTTTGTTTTACTAGAATTGCTTACTTATTTTTGTTATTTATTTGAATCTAGCTTTGTAGTCTACAATGTCCTGTTGGACTTGATTAAATAGATTGTCTTCCTCCAGGATATAATTCCTTAAAGCACAGATTCAACTAGATGCTAGCAATGACACAGGTCCTGCTGGTTTGTCATTCATGATGTGAACCTCTTATTTGTGGGTTGAGATCTGATATTACACTACATATTACGCCACCAGGAACCACTGACACAAAACATGAGGGTTAGGGTTAGGGTTAGGGGGTTAGGGTCCATGGATTCATCCTCTGTGCCCACTCTTCAAGCATCTACGTTTGGTGGTCAAATTTCCATTATGTTCTCATCTTGTTCTTAGCTGGTAGGAGTAAAACGTGACATTGCCGTCTGCTGCTAAAATCCACCTGCTTCCAGGTCTAAAGAATTGTGTGCACTGTGTTGTAGGCCTACTCTTGACTGCACTGCACCGGCCATATTCTGTTAACCTGGTGATTTTCCTGCCATTTCTCATTAACACTGTTTGTCACCACATCTCAACACCATAACAATCACAGCACATTCAAGTTTTCTGAGATTATATGCGTTTCCCATTTGAATGTTTTGTCAAACATTACTGAGGGTTTGTCCCTTTAACCATGTCCATGGTCTTCATATACTACTGTATTGAGTTGCAGCCATATTATTCCTGCATGCGTTAACAAGCAGTACATCCGCTATTAAAGTAAACACAGTGACTGGTGGTGGAAGCCTTTATAAAAGTATGTCTAGATCCTCTAAGCTGAGATGGGACGCTTCCTGCCAATATTACCTACTTTTAAAATACTAATGAAGTTGTGCAAAGAGTGATACTAGAAACTGAAACACTACCAAACTTACTGATTATGGGATGTCATAACACCAAATCTTGGTATAGTAAGCAGTTTGACTTTATTGGTAACTGTCATGACAATAAATCACCGTCACTGCCATTACCATGATATCATAACCAGCATTGTTTTTACCATCAACACATCATCATTACATCATCATCAGCTGTAACCACATATCTTAAACAAATTGGTGACAATAGAGATATTCTGTCATGAGCTATGTGGGAACTTATATCTTATTGTTATCGGTTACATGTTAATTGGCTTACGTACTGTGGAGATTTTGCTTCACTGTGCCTGAATAGAAAAAATAAACACGCCCGTCTTTACACATTATCTAGTGAGTCAATAATGCGTTTCATGTAACAATACTGTTATAACTTCACAGAGGCGGCATGTACATAACAGCTATATTTTATTGACAGTTTATTTGTTCAACTGCTCACAAGGATTCCAGCTGCATTATTCGTTTCTCTTATTTTCCCAGGAGGTTTTCCCAGAACATGTAGCAGGTATCCTGTTTGTTTGTCCGAGATCCTATGAACATTTCATCCCTCCCAAACCTGGAAAGCTATATCCATACACGGGTAAAATTAGTCAGTTTGAACACAGACCCCATTACTTTTTTTCTTTCTTTATTTGCACAGTTTAGTTTGGTTTAGCCAAGCCAGCAGCTGCTTATATGTCACCCGAACATATCTGACATAGCCCCCTTGTTGTGTTGGCAGAGATGTTACTGAATTGTTGACATGCGCATAACACACACAAGTGTTTGATATTGCACTTTGATATCATAGGGTGCTGACAGCATGTCAAGCCATAGCTGGTTTAGCACAAGTACAGCACGGGTGTTGTCTTACTAAACATACTGCTCATGGTGTCAGACAAGAATCGCTGCTCTTTTGCTTCTAGATTTGTGGGAATGTTCACAAGCTCACAAATCCATAATAAACTGTCCATGATCATACCATTGTCAAATAACTCTGTTGTGTGGGCTTCCAATCTAATGACATAATATACGTGTTTTCTGGAAAGTAAGTAATTAATTTAAATTAACAACGCAGCTGGAGTTCAAGTGATTTCAAGTTGAACTAATCCTTTTTTTTGTTTTTTTTATACAGTGCACCCCAACCTTGATGATTAGAAAACCCATCGACAATTGTGCCATTATCAAATGATCATAAGGATAGCAATAACAGTTTATAAGACAATATACTGGTCATAAGTAATATTGTTGTATAATGTAGCAGTGTAAAAGAGCAGTGTAAAATATGAGCGGGAGAATATTTCGCATATCAATGTAGTGTCAATAAAGGGGCCATGGGACTCATTTAGTTTTGAATCATAGGGAAAGCTGTACATATGTGGGTGCACCTTGTGCATAACATAGGTAGCAGTAGTTTACAGTGTTATTTCACATGTGCAATTGGTAATTCATAGAAAATAGTGAAGTCCTGATAGGTGTGTAATGAATGAGTCCATTCATTGAAGTCACTGAAGGCCCTACAGCTATAAACTGCTCTCAGATATGGAACCAACAATCAGACCAGTTAGTTTTTCACTAACTTTCATGATGCCAACTCTTAGCTCTAACTAGAGAACTATCAAAATATTAGACTTTGCTGACACTCACTGGACAAAACTCACTATTGCATGGTTGTACCAAACCATGGAAAGTATAATTCTGGATTCACAAATAAACTGTCCAGGCCTAAACAAATAAATAATAATAAACTATATTGTCCACTTTTTTCTAGTCTGTAGGTTCCTGAGTAAATCCAGCCTGCAACCCATTCCACCTGCTCAGAAACCCTTATAGGTTGTACAGTCACCATTAGCTATCGCGCTTTTGGTTTGGCATGTTAATGGGTGTGTGTGTGTGTTTGTGTGTGTGTTGACACAGGAATGCAGCATCAACTAAAATCCTGAGGAAAATATCTTAGACAACATTAGAAGCGAAGGCAAAACAGCAGGCTATAGCGTGTTTCCAGTGTGTATGTGTTTTTCTGTTTTTTAAACCCCTGCATTGTGTGAGTCTTTTCATAAGATTTGGATTATTGATAACGTCGCTGTCATAATGTATGCTTCAATGCTGTGACTAAGCATGCATGTGTGGGAGGATCACTTGTTATAAAAACAAAAACGCGGGGTTATAGTAAGGTGTTTGACACGTCTGAAAGGGTATGTAGACATTTTGAGTTTTTTCTGACATTCACAATACTTGAAATGATGGCCAGTCCCGTTTGTTCGTGCTGATAATAAAACATTTAAATTACAATCTCTTATTTGGAATCTCATAACTATCCCCATTCATATCTGTTAGGTTTTTGGTGGTATTCAATATATACTTTACATGTAATTGGATAGCCTGGGATCTGCAACAGCTAACATTTTGAACTGTGGCAATTACAACAGAAACATAGCAGAGCAGCCTAAAGCAGAGAATGGTAGTGTACAATAACACCATTTTGTTGAGGGACAGAAATAGAGACAGTTTCAGCCATGGGCCAGTAGAAAGAAACAATAATTGATAGCTGTATAGATTAGTGTCCTAAAATTGCATTCCCAGGCCTTTTCAACAAAACCCTTTTACAACCTTCTAGACAAATGAGACACAGTTGTCCTTGGAACCTTTTTTTGTGTCTTTTCAACATTCGTTGCCACAGGTCCATTTCTCCCCATCAGTTCATCAAGGCCCAAAATGTCCCCCAACGCTACTTGCGGTTCACAGCCCATTGACACGGTATGTGTGTGTGCAGGCATACGTCTTTATGTGTCACATAAACCAAACCAGGTCACCGCTTGTGTTCTAGTTTGTAATCCCAGAAAGTTCCATCCTGAGATTTTTTTCTTCTTTTTTTTCAGTTTTTCCATCAAGACCCAACCAGAATCAATACGTGATGGTTGTGAATGCTGTTTTTATGAATGTGGACATGTCTACATGTGTGCTTGTGTTGCCCATTCACATTTATTATTCTTATGTTATGCTTTCAGGAAAATTCTTCACATTAGAGGCATTCGGTTTGTCTTTCGTTGTGCTTTGCACACTTCCTAAGCCCCAGTCGGCCAAATGCATTTTCCCAAGGGCACTGTGCGTGCCACATGAGAATGTCTCACCCAACTGCCCCTATCTTGCAGGGAAATGTGCTTTCTTGAGTTTTCAGCACAGACATTTGGCGTATCTGTGCCAAGCGCCATTCCCTGCACGGCTCTTCCACAAAAACCTGGTTAACCCGAAGTAGGACATACCGGTAATCCCTATGGATTTGGAAATGTCCTTGCGTCTGTCTGCAAGAGCCCAGAATGGCTATATTTGTGTCAGACAGCCGTGGATCGTCAAGGGAGGACATTTCAGTAAGCAACAAGCATCTATTTTTCCTTGACACAACCATTAAACAATGTAACATGCAATTCTATGCCAGTTGACTATTAGAATTGTTATGCCATTTGGATGTTCTGGAGGACACTGTTTTCAGGCAACACTTGCAGTCCAAGACATGCTAACAAACACAAAATGGTCTCTGTAGAAGCCTAGCTACTGTATAAGACGAAAATGTAACAGCTCAAGCAAAAAAAAAAAAACGTGTGAGTAATCGTCCAGTTTTAGATGTGTTTCCTGGCTCAAAACTGAAACGTGCCATGTTCTTCTGCATGCTGGGGCGACTCAAAGCACAAAACACACACGCAGGCACGCGCAAAAAAATATCTATAACAGAGCAGTGACCTCAGTCCGTAGCAGATGAGATGTGCACTAAAGTGAGGGGTGAAATCTGATCCCCGCATGTACAGGAACAGGGAGGTGTGTCATATAAGCACCACTTTGTCAGGCATACGTATCCAGTATAGAAGTAAGGCTAGCTAATGAGGAGATAGGTATAGGTACACTGTGTGTGTAATTTAGGCACGGAGACCCACAATGCTTCACTTTTGACGCGCATGGATGGCACGCGATGTGTTGCTACAAACCCACTAGTCTCAGACATACCGCTGTGTTTCGATGGGTTGACGATGCGTCTCACAAAGGTCCGTGCTGCGCCCCCCCACCATCGACACCACATAGGGGGGTGTAAGAGGTTTTGACGGGAGAGAAAAGGAGGTGGGAACAAAGCAATGGAAGAGATGGAGGTCGTAGGCTGCAGTTAAGAAGAGAGGAAGAATCCATTTAGTGCACCGCCTGCTGTATTTGATGCGTGGCAGATGTGTGAACAGGAAGTTGGAGGAAACTAGATTCCCACGATCCATTTGGCCTGTCTGGAGAGACAGCAGGTGGAAAAGAGAATAGCACTATGTAATTTGTCTGGCGCTGTTTCTGTAGATGTAATTTTCAAAATGTTATTTTGGCGTCTGAGATGGATTTCCGGGTTGACTGAGTCACCGAACCACACATTTCAAATGAATGAATAATTGTGTTGATAATTTCCATGTCTATTTTCCATGTGAGTTGATAGTTAGCCTCTGTCCATTATCCAGATGATAATCTGTGCGATGACAAATCCATCCTTTGTCGATACGGAAAGCCGATACAGATGATTTAGGATGACATTGTCTTTCAGGACTGGTGTCCTATATTTTTATATATATTTTTATTTCTTTTATATATATTTGTATCATCTTTCTGTGCTTTGATAGCTTCCAATTCCCATCTCTCCTCTTTTGTCGCTCTGTCCATCTCCCTTTATCTTTCTCTCTTCTGTTATTTCTGTATTTTACTTTGTAAAGACATCTCCTGTTTACTATCTTTCTTACTTGCAAAATAAAAATGTTTTTGCATTCATCCCTTCATCCTGAATATAGCTTATTTTTCAAGGCTATTTTCTCCTCAGAATTAAAACCAGCCGGCTGGTTCGCCATCTCATCTCTGCTCGCTGCTAGCTAGGTGTGAACGATATCTTTAGACTCCACTCCCTTCCCACTCGTGTTGCTTGCATAGATATATCTGGAAATAGACATTCCCAAGTTTTCAGTCTAACTGTCCCTCCCACAAATATTGCGTCTTTAATCTCTCTCTATTGCGCCGTTAGCGATGTAAGAAAGTCTCTGTGTTTTTTATGGTATCGTGTCCCATCAGTTCTTCTATAAATCATGCTGTTCTCTTATTAATAGACCGAATCTGTCTTTCCTTGTACAGCTCACCTGCCCGCCTTCTCAATCTGCCACGGCCTTTCCTCTTCAATTCCTTTCCCATTCTCCCTTCATCTCATTGCCTGCTTCCTTTACCCTCGTCTCTTACTGAAGCTAACCTGGTTAAGATTCTATCTCAAGGCAATTCTTATCCTGTGGTGTCCTTGGCATCAGCCTCTTCCCCTGTCTGCCATTCCTCTCCTGTGTCATTCCTTTGTTTTGGGGCTCTACGTTTCCCTCCCAGCGACGGTCCAGTTCCTTCTTCGGTGATCCCAGTCCTGCTCTCTCCTTCCTTTGCCCTCTGCCGATGCATTATTGCCTTTCCTCTCACATGTCGTCCCCGGCGTGGCAGCTCTCCTCCCCGTGCACTATGAGGACGGGGAAGAAGAAGGCGTCCTGGTAAGGGGGGGGCCTGTCCCGCTCGCCGTCCCTCGCCTCGCCTCCCCGTTCGGCTTCCTCGCCCGGGTCCCCCCCACCGCCCGCGCTGCTCCTCTCCTCCTCGTCTTCGTCGCCCTCCCCTTCCAGCACGCCGCGGCTCTCCTCGTCGTCCTGCCGCGAACCGAGCCCTAGGAACCCTCCGCCTCCGCCTCCTCCTCCTCCTCCTCCTCCACCTCCACCTCCTCCCCCATCCTCCCCTCGCCCCCCCAGCCCTCCCCCCATGCTTCGGGAGGGGAACAGGCTAGCCGGGCGCCCGCCCCCCGCCAGCCTCCCCAGGGAGAAGCCGCTTCGGCTCAGCACCAGCCTCCCGCCGGGGGCGGCGGGCCCGGCCGCCCTCATGCCGGCCACAGTGGCGTTCAGCAGGGCCGTGGTCCCCGTGGGCGCCCTCAGCCTGGAGGGCAGGCTGGAGCTAGACGTGGTCCTGCGGCAGCGCGGGCAGCTCTGCAGCAGGTACGCCGAGTTGAAGACAACGGGCAGGGTCAACGGAGCCGGGGCCGGGGCTCCGGTGGCGCCCGGGGGTCCCGAGATGGGGGTGGTAGTGGTGGTGGGATTGGTCCCCCCGCTCGTCTCCAGGTCCATGAGGAGGGCCTCGGAGTAGCTGGGCACCATCTGCTGGTTGCAGCGAATGTGCCACTCCAGCTCCGTCATGTCCACCGTGTTGACCCGCGAAATGGCCCGGTAGCTGGTCCCGTTCAGCCCCAGCCCCAGCACGCCCCCGTGGTGGAGGCCGTTCTCAGTCCCCCGCTCTTCTCTCCTCCCTCCTCCGCCGCTCTCCTCGTCCTCTCCAAACAGCTTCTCCACGTGGTAGTGCACGTGCGCCGTGCGGTACTCCGACACCACGCGCAGCGGCCACGACAGCAGGAAGGCCGACGCCAGCCAGAACACCCGGTTCCTGGAGTACCAGGGCTGGCGGGTGGGGTCTGGGAAGGCCAGGATGTGCTCCCGGAAGTCCACGTTCTTCAGGTGCATGCCCTCCCGGGCCTCCATGTAGTCGTCCAGACCCTCGTTCTCGCCGAAGAAACGGGCCCTCTGGGGGGTTGGTGGGGGGAGGGGGGGGCAGAAACATTACTTACATTTTGTTATAGTACTTTGTCTAAGGATACACTACTTTATTGTGTTATTGCACCTCCAAACCCTACATGTCTCCCCCAGCTCACTGTTATATATTATAAAACACAACTGTGCATGAATAAAACCAGGGCAATTAGAGACCTAAATCAAGGAGTGTCCCTTTAAAGTGATATTCAAATTGAAAGCCTTAACTGTATGTATGATCTTTGCCACATTATAAGCCAACGTTGTTTTTGAGAAACATTGGAACCCAACGGAGGGTGAAATTCGGTTCTTTAAAATACAAACGTACAAATACAAACAAAAGAAGATTTAATCCTGGGCCTCAGCGTGTGGGCTTGCAGTATGTTGAGATAAAAGTACTTTAAGCGTAGATACATAATTTACCTGGGTGAGGTAGGCAGCCTCAGCTCGTGCACTGGAGAAGCTGAAAAGAGAGAAAATATCCCAGTTAAATCATCAAACATGTTAATTTAACATGACAAGCAAACTAATTTCACAGGCTGGAGGTAAAGTGGAGCGCAATCTTCCCCACACAATGTCTTCCCATTTAAAGTCCTTCTGGACTGTCCCGGCAGCAGAGCCTAGGGACAGTCCCTCAGTGGTCTTGGGGTTCCCGGGCTGCGTTCGTCGCACCTGAAACATTTGGTGAAGCGCAGGCGAACGGCCGGGTGCTGCTGCAGGTCCAGCAGCTCCTTGGAGACGTCTTTGACCCCGTAGCGCGCATAGTCGAACTCTGAACTGGACGCGTGGGTGTTTACCCGCTCATGGTACACCTGTGGAGGGAGAATGGCGGACAATTAGTCTGCATGTTTATGTGTGCGGTGCGCGTGTGTGTTGGCACACTTGGTTCCCCTCACCTGCGTGGTGGTGTACGCATCTCCGTTGCGGTATCTGGTCACCTGTCTGGTCCGCCTCACGTAGTGGTAGCTGATGGCCTTCCACCAGATGCAGGGAGTCGCCTGCTGAAGCCTCTGCACGCGCTCGTACACCTCCTGCACGCAGTCCATCAGTCAATCAGTGCATGGGTTGTGAACCAATATCATGAGAATGCAGTGCGGGGGGTCACAGTTCAAAGGGTGGTCTCTGTACTGTCTCCGCATAATAGCAGAATGGACCCCTGTCAAAGAAGTGCCATTGTAGGGTAAACACAGCTAGTCTGCTTGATTTAAGTGTGAATTAGCATTGACATTGCCATTGATTCATTGTCAATACTTTGTACTTGCTACAGTTTAGCAGACACTTTTAGTGTATTAAGGAGTAGGTCAGGGCGAGACATCTTTCTTGAGGATGCTTACAGGTAGGCCGGGCATGTCGGGGATCAAAACCAGGACTTTCGGCTGGGACTACCCGAACCACTAGCCTATACCCTGCCCAAGAACACCTAAACGACACTATGGCACGTCTGTGAAAAGGGTCTATGGGTGTGGTTTAGCAATGTCTGTATGGGGGAGGGAGGTGTGGTTCACGGGACTCCAGGGATCGGGAGCAGGTGTTTTGACTTCTAATAATCACCTGCCCCCCTATAAGAGTGGATGGAGAGAGCGGCGAATACGAAAACAACTACATGCTAATATGCATTATGTAACATTCCTGTCTCCTACACTGGGTTGTAACAGTGCACACACTCACATGCGCACGCCCCATAAGTGTGCGAGCGGCACAGGGACCCATCTGCCCCCAGGTTGGCCAATAAATACACACATAGGAGCTGCCCCCCCCTGTACCTGGAACTCCGCATTGGCCAGCATGGCGGTCTTGGAGAAGCAGTGCCAGCACTCCACCAGGTACACCACATACAGCATGGCCAGGAAGGCCAGGGGGATGTAGAGGTAGCCGCTGGAGCACGGGCTCTCCAGGTGCAGGATGTCGTTGTGGTAGGCCGCCGACGTGGCGTTGTCGTTGGCAACGGCCAAGCCGCCGAGGGCGATGAAGGAGGCGGAGCCGAGCACGGGCACGCGGCACAGGGCGCACCAGGCCAGCGTGGCGAAGCAGCCGTACATGAGCAGCGTCAGCAGGAGGCACTTCCAGTGGGACTCGCGACACAGGGAGGAGGCCAGGGACTGCTGCACCGGCCGTTGCTGCGGAGACGGAGACGAGAGATAGGAAAGGGGTGGGGCGAGGGGAGGAAGAAGGGGGAAAAGCGGGAGGGGGGGGTAGGATGTGAGGAGGGAGGGAGAAGGGGGGAGAAAAGAGAAGATGAGACACTGAGTGGGATTTCGGGAGTGTGTTGGAACGACTGTCGCTATAGGAGGGCAGAGAATGACAGAACAAGGAATGGAGAGAGTGGAGGGGTGAAGAGAGATGAGAGAACAGCAGTTTAGACACAGGCTAGCAGAGCTAGACGCATGCTAACGGATGGTTGCTTTGCTGATTGGACAAAATGCTCTTTTATATTGTAAGCAGATACATCTGTTCGACTCAATTCCACTTGATGTAGGCTAATATTGTTGGTTTCGTGTTTGTAATTGTAATACCAAAAACTCCTAAAAGCCCTTGCTTGTGTTGTAGACAAAGTCATATTTTTAATTAGCTATGTCGAGCAATGCAAGCCATTTCCACTCTGTAGATGTGCAGTACAGTACCATTTGGAAGAAAACTCATGTATTAATATTAAGCCATCTGACTGATCTGTTGATGTTTTTTGGAAAACAAACATCATTTTCTTGTATATAGCAAACGATTGCCATTGTAATAATTGCAAAACCCTCACACAGGTGTTTTGAGTTATTTGGACCTCTCCTGTGTGGGCGTGCACAGACCCCATTCGATTGACACCTCCTTGACCCTCCTACGTCGGCTTTGTTGCACCTGTTAGGGCGGGACAACTCACCCCTACTTTTTGATTGGTTCTTCTGACTATATCTAGGTTTGCTGATCTCAGCAAAAGCGCAGCTAACTTTCTGCCACGAAAAAATGACAGATGCTCTAACTTAATACGGCTCTAGTATTAAGTTATTTTTTATTTATAATAACTGCTCATCCTGTTTTGTAGAGGGTGTCATATTTCAGTGTGTAAAGCAGAGGTCTCTGACAAAGGAATGCATTACAGCAATCCATTCGTCATCCACCCATCTTCAGGGTTAGTGCTGCATAACACACATGCGCATACATTCACGCACGCACACACACATACACTCTGTCTCTCTCTTTCTAAATGCACATTGTTAGACAACCTGGCTTGCATAAGTCCACACGTCACAACCCAATAATACGCATGCACGCACGCACGCACGCACACACACACGCGCACTTACGGACAAGCATACTTGCCTGTGCATCCCTCTTCCCCTCACCAACATGTACACGCTCAAGTGCACGTTCACCGGCTTGTAATGCTGGCTAGGGGAGTGTGTGTGTGTGTGTGTGTGAATAATTTAGATGAGAACGATGCTTCCAGACTGTTCTCCGCCTAAATGACTCCACCTCGACATCAGAAGTGTATCGCAGCTGCTTTAACGTGCACGCGCCGTGCACACGTTGACATGGGTGAGAGTATGTAACGTGCGCACGTCCATGTTATGTTTGAGGGAGGGCTCTCACCTGTGTGTGTGTGTGTGTGTGTGTGTGTGTGTGTGTGTGTGTTTCTATTCTCTGGGAGGCAGGGAGGCGCCAAAGACGGGTCAGGTGAAAAATAGAGAGGATGGGGTGACAGTAGTGTCCTCTCCTCCTCCGCGCATAACCAGGACTGCCTGCCCTGTCTCCACGTCTCTCGCTCTATCTCTCTCCACCTCTCTCCATCTCTCTCTCTCTCTCTCTCTCTCTCTCTCTCTCTCTCTCTCTCCTGTGCCTCGTCTGACACAGCCATCACAATGCAGTCACCCCTGGACCTTGGCTCCACCACACACACACACACACACACACACACACACACACACACAGAGAGAGACACACACACCCTCTCTTAATGAAAGTGTGAAGGGCACAGACTACCTCAGCCAAAGGCAAACCCATTTGACTTCCCTGTTCCCCGTGTAGCCCTAACACAGGATTCAGCATTTACAAAATTACAAAACAGGGATTGTTCTTTTCTCTTCTGACCCCCCTCCCCCCCTATACTCCCTTTTAACCGTCACTCTTGCCTTAGCCTTTCACGTTAAAAACCTCTCAACTACTTTGCCTCTAAGTGGATTGATTGGGCTGTGCGCGTGCCAGAGATGGAGGCAGACGGGAAGAGAAAGCACGAGAGCCCGGCCTCTTCATGAATGCATCCATGGTAGACATGAAAGCAAGGCGGGGGGGGGTCACATGGCTAGCATTCAGGCTGCCCTGCCTCATTAATCTTTCCATAGGTTCTGAGAATGTGTGGAGGAAAATCCAAAGAGAGAGAAAGAGAGAGAGAGAAACGGTGAGCTGAAAGTGATGACAGAGGAGCGACAGATTGCACCTCTCCAGGGAATCAGTGCCAAAAAATGAAGAAGAAAAAAACCAACCCCCACCTATTGTTGATTTTCTGCGACAGATCAGTGTCGCCAAAAGCCAGCACAGTATCTTTGAGAAATAGCCAGGTTGGTCTAAATTTCACCTTATTTGTATGTTATTTGTACAGTACAGTAAATCCTTAGATAGGTGATGATATAAAACTACAGATGTACATTGCACTCATAACAGATGAAGTGTATATTGAGCCCTCAACCTCAAGATAGCCCTTGTTCCTGGGATGTCATCAGGGTATGAATGGATGCATTTGTTGGGCCTTGTGGCATAAAGTAAATCTGGTTTGCAATGCTGGTTCAATTGTAGGGGAAATGCATACATACATAAAACATGCCATATATAAAATATGGTAAATATTATATAATTTATTGTTAGAAATACTGTAGTTATGTTTAGGTATATCATACGATAGAGATAGATACGTTTAGGTATAAGGTTAGAATTATGTATGTATATTTTATGTTAGAGATGGTTATATTTAGGTTAGAAGAGGTTAGGTTTATCTATTACGTTTGAGATGGTAGCCATCAGATAATCCAATCCACAGTATGTGGAATATAAAAGGTGCCAATTCAAACAGCTAGTACTGGGCCTATTAAGATGTAAAGCGTGAATCCAAACTATCCCTTTGACACAAACTGAACTGAATGCCACGCTGAATTTCCCCAAGGGGATCAATAAACTGTTATCCTATCCTATTTCAATAGGATGCGTTAGGCTGCCTGACTTAGAATTAGCTACTACAGTAAAATTATTGAATGATGATATCAGTAACATGGCAGTACTGGTGTCTCCTGGAAGACTCTATTGACTCTACTAGTACAGTACTACTCCACTGTTAGTCAGCTAACTTCAACACTCATCCAGACTAGCTACGAGGGGTCATGACCCTCTTCCAGGGGCCTTGGAGGATGAGACAGGTCAAGGAAAAGGACAAGAGCAAGCAATGTTTACCAGAATGCATCTGGCTCTCAATTTTGGTATCTAGGTAGCTCTACACGGTAGCCAAGACATAAACCATGTACAGTATAGGCAGTGTTGGGAAGGTTACTTTGGAAATGTAATAGGTTACCGATTACAAGTTTAACCCATTTAAAATGTAATAGTGGTGTATTTCATACTTTATCAAAGTAATGTAACTTACCAAAATTAAATACTTTTTGATAACTTTTCTAAATATCTAATGAATGTTTTCAATTCAAATTATATGTTTGTCAAATTTCCAGCATTGGAACACGTTTTTTTTCTGTAGACATGGTGGCAACTCAGAGCTGAGGCAATTTAACTGAAACAGGTGGCGCTGCAAATTCAAAGAGGTGAACCAATCAAAAGCATCAGAACAGCATCAAACTTTACTAAACGGCTGTGGCTGGAAATGGCAAAGTAAGGCATATTGTGCACATGAAAAACATGCAAAGCAACAAAATGAATATTATTCAACATATAGTCTAGCTTTTTACAGAAAATATTCAGATGTAACCCCCAATGTAGGCTAATCATGAACAATTTAATAGGTAACTAATTTAATTACAAATTTTTCCCAGCAATTGTAACAGATAAAGGTTACGTTTAATTTGTAATTAAAATACGTAACGTTACATGTACAGTAACTAGTTACTCCCCAACACTGAGTATAGGATTATGGGTACTGTAACAACGGGAGCTGCTGCCCCTCCTCTTTAAGCGGCTGTATAAGCAGGAGGGTGGATGAGGGGAGTTGTCGGTTATTGTTTGGAATGCCTCTATCGCATTATTCTTGTTTTTTTTGGCGAACCAGTGTTTTTCTATTAAATTACGACGCTCGTAATTGCCAGGTTGCCAGGTTTGACCTAAATGCATCACAACTGAATGCCACAGTCAACTACAGCAATCAACCACCTTGACACATTTGTTGTCATCCCATGTTTGGTCCAATGTCCCATGTTTGGTCCAATGTCGTGTGTGTGTGTGTGTGTGTGTATATATATATATATATTTAATCACAATATCAATATAATTTCTCTCAACCCAGATGACTGTATTTATTTTGGCATTAGCTCATTAACTTTGCCATATGCCATCCCATCACTTCCTCTCGTTTAAGCCAATATTCAAAATTAAAGCACAAAAAAAGAGGTTAGGAAAACGTCAAGTAATGTCTTACATTGCCTAGTGTAAGGCAAGATGTCTTCTCCCTTTTTTCCTATATTCAGCTGGTTAGGTGTGATTGCAGGAGCTATAATTAGCAGACATCGGGTGTGGGTGGCAGAGATATGCTGCAGTGCACTCTTAAAAAAGAAACTAATTCTTTATACTCATCTGTCAATGTGGTTTGTGATAGCACCCGGGTCTCAAGTCTCTGCTGTTCAGTACATCTGTTGCAGTGTAAAAGTCTTTGTACTGTACGTTGTTGTGTGGTGCTTACTTTCCAGTGTCAACAATACCTGCAGTGATCACGTTGAAACCAAACTTGTCACTTTCAGGGCAAACTTATCACTACCTTGACATTCCGATGAATGTGGTGCGCAATACCAGATTATAAAAACAGATCACTTCTGCAAAAAGAAAAGCTTTAATGAATAACAGTTGGCTGAAGATTAAAATGTATGTGTAATGTAATGTATTAGCTAGGCTCACTAAAACCATACTACATATGGTATAATAATACCAATAATCCACTAATAATAATAAACAACCCCACATAGACCTATAACACACTGTAGTATAGGCCTATACATCAGTTACATTGTGGAAAGTTTTGTTTGTGAATAGCCTTCTGGGTTTTATTCTCAGGATATATTACTACCTGGCACCCTTTGTGAAAGATCTGGTGGACATGTCACTTTAATCTAATTCATTTTTGAATGACACACAGTACTAGCATCTTAAGTCTACATTTATATTATGAAACATCACAGTAATGATAATTCCAAATCAAATTGATTTCTTAAAGCTTGGTATTTCACTGCATTTTATTTTGTGATGTTCATCTTGAATGAATGTTTCTCCCCTGCAAGGTGTGGG
The DNA here is from genome assembly GCA_027575585.1 of Percopsis omiscomaycus. Lineage (NCBI taxonomy): Eukaryota > Metazoa > Chordata > Actinopteri > Percopsiformes > Percopsidae > Percopsis > Percopsis omiscomaycus. The sequence goes on along the minus strand of JAODLI010000010.1, from coordinate 912,079 downwards.
ACTGTTGCTGGTGTCTACAGAGTGTCTATAGAGTCATGAGGAGGTCACATCTACAGAAAGGTGTGCTTCACTCTTACACTACGATGTCATGAACTACGTCCAAAAAACCCGCAGTTTAGTCAGGGTACAAAGGCGTCTCCTCTGACTTTCAAACAAAACAGCCTGTGGTCTCCCTGTTTACACTTTTTAGACCATTTGTTATAGGATCAAGTTTCCACGTGGATGCATCTATACACTGTGTGCATGCACATACAGATGACCGTGAGCACAGAAAGTGTGTGAGGACATAAGAATGGGTCTGACAAAGCGTGACAAGAGGGCGGATGGCGTTTTGTGCTTCGGGAGAGGCGGCGCGGCCTGTCACAGGGAAAAGACCGACAGGGCAGGCTGATGGAGAGAGTAATGGAGGGCGGATGCAGAGAGAATGCATTGCGTTACACAGCCCTGCTGCACTCAGACTGGGAGAGAGGCGAAGAGAAGACGACCGGAGAGACAGAACAAACATAAGGTTTAGCTAAATATGTGAAGCAACACTCCATATTTCATATGCCTGGGGCTTTCATTTAAATTGGCACTAGCTAAGAGCAAAACGCTGGTTTATTTATCCGCGGCTGGTAATTCTACTATTGAAGAATATATACATGCATATGCTATGATCAAAATGTAAACTGTAAATACACTGCTTAATACTATACCCATTATTCAGCTATGTTTCAATACATACAGACAGTATACTGTTTTTGGACTGCATAATGTAGGCTAATGGTAAAGTGTAACAATATGTTTTCAATATGAAAAGTGGCTCTCCAATGGCACTTTACTATCTACCTAAATCAATCTATCATATAGTCTGACAGCTGGTGCCAATTCACCCCAAAAACCAAATTCTTTAGATACCATGAAGCCAATGCATGCAGAAATGCTCACTGCTTTTCAGGACATTCAAAGTTGAGGCTAAACATGGAGGGTGGTGAGGTTGCAAGCAGTATTGAGCTCAGTAGCATAACCCTGAAGGTTTTGAGTGGTGCTTTATGATGGTAGCCGGAAAAGTATATATGTTCAGAGTCTAATGAAAGACTGTTTTGTAGATAGGAGGGTATTGTCTAAAGTAAAGTACAGGGCTATAAACCTGAAGATCAGGGTAGGCCTTCAGGTTAATTAGCATTTCAAAGTTAGCATTAGGCAGAAAAAAAAGCTAAATATCTGGAAAAGGTAAAATGTTATTATACTACCTTCCATCTATAGGCTAGGCTATATTTAATGGGAAGTCAGAGTTTCCTGTGGCTCACTAAACAAGCCTATATATAGGCCTATACTCCAAATAGGGAATAGACTATAGTTGATTATGTAATTTCATATCAATATTTTAAATGTATCTTGATACAGGCGTAAGATTCAGCCAATAAGCCATTTTATCTCCCATTTCTCCACATACAGCACAATCAGCATCCATCAAGGTCCTTTAACATACAGAAAACAGCAGCTAAGTCCTTCACAAAAACACAGGTCTTTCTTGACATTGCAAAGCCTGAATGGAGACGACACGAGACTAGAAATATATGAATCTTACGATTCATAACACTGTCATACAGTGTGCTGTATGACACAATACAGTGTGCTGTGACATGTCAGCGAGAAGGTAATTCTTTGAAAGGCTACATTTGCGCAACTTCAAACAGACCTTGTTTATAACGCCACACGTACACACGCGAGTAGAGACACAGGGGTTCCCGCTCCGCTTGCCCGCTCTTACCTGCTCTCTCCCGGCCCCTTCCTCCAAAATGGGCTCTTGTGCGGCCGCAGTCTCCTCTTCCGTCTGCATTTTCCCCTTTACCTTTCCGTCCTCCCTACTTTCCTCAGAACCGGGCTCGGACAGTTCCCACCCCGGTAACGGCCGAAGGCAGGGACCTCCCCGGCGGAGCAGGCTCCGTCACCCCATCCGCCGCAAGTCGATATCCAATTTCACGATGACGGGGCCTGCGGCAGCACAGCATTATAGATAGGATACACCGTAATCTACGGTTGTCCTCTCGCCCTCTCTTGGTCGTTTTTTTTCTTCTTTTTACCCAGCTCGGTGTCTCCCTTTACCCGTCATCAACTCCATCCTCCCCTTCTCCGGCGAACGTGATCTAACCTAAAAGCATCTAGCGCGTCACCCTTCCGTTACCAATCCGTTTTCTTCTACCGATGCGCAATCAAGGAGGAGGCTATGTATGTGTGTTTGCGCGTGCGAGCGTGCGTGCGAGAGCTCTTAAAGCGCGGGTACCGACCGTTTTACCAGCTGCACTGACAGGGTCAGGCGGACTGGTATAGGCACATATACAGTATGGTATAGGTCTATACTGTATGCTGCTGCAGACGCGACGTGATTGGCGGAAGAGCACGATACAAATGCATCTGGTTTTCAAACTAGCAACTTCGTCGTGCATTCCGTGGCAACCTCTTTCGTTTTGTCTCTTATGACGTCACATAACCTATCGCATCAAAGCACCACCTGAGCATATGAGCTCGCGCCTAGTAACGGGCGCGCGCACAGACGTAGGCTATACATCATGGCACGAGATCAGAGATGAGATTGCCAGAGATTGCATGTATACATTGCATGCAGTTTCATGTCCTTGCATATGGATGTAGGCCTACATTAAATGGTATATCTGTGTTTAACTCTTTATGTAATGGAAATCGAAATACAATTATTTAGTGTATTGAGGTGTATTGAATAAATTGAAGTGTAACATGTAACACCCGGAGGTGGAAGAAATATTTATTACAATATCTACCCTCTTTGACATGACTAGTATTAGCCTACATAAGCTACTGGAACTGATAAGGCCCAACTTATATACACTACCAGAACCACTAAAGGCTGACCAATAGGCCTACTATCAGGCATATTAATACACACACACACACACTACCAGCACCACTAATGTTGGACCTGACTAATCTGGTTAAAAACCTGGTTAAAAGAATGTTAAAGTTTAGTGATACATTAATTGCATGGTTTAGCTATTATAATATAATGAGTCGCTTGGATTCCACTGGATCTGAACACCCCATGGGCGGGAAAAGGGCAAGACAGGAATGACCTATAGCCTAGTCTTAGACACATTAGAAGTAGCCTAGCGTAGGTTTTCAAGATGCAGTGGAGACAATTCGGGTAACCTGGTTTGACTTTTAAACCACATGGGGATAAAACACCCTCAAGTAAACACATATTTTACTAACGTAAACAAATAATTATTTTTTCACCTAGTGAGGTCAGCACCTTCGATTACAGGCCTCGATCCTGTGACAATTCAGGTCAAAGTGTCTGTTCAAATTTCAAAGCAAGCTGATGTCAACAGCAGCCGCTATCAATACACGGGAGAGAGATTTCGCTTTGACTATCCGCGATTCAGCACCATGGCTAGGGCACGCACCCCCTGCTGCGCGTGCTTGTGGCTCGCCCGTGGAGACGAGACGTCGTTCGAGACCCTCTCCTTGCATTTCCAAACCCGGACTTGGACTGATCTGTATTATTATGAACGACTTTTCTTGGATACAAGGAAAAATACATCCTAAGATAGACTATAAATATTTTGTGACATTAGCAGTTGTTTTGCTAGGCTAGGCATTTTCTGCAAACTTGGAAAATGTAAATGATGTCACCAGCAGTACAGATCACAATGTAGCTTTATATTTGGGTCTCAATGTTAAAATGGTATTTTGATGAGGTAACATGGCTTAATAATGGCAAATAATTAGAATGGCAGAACTGCAGTTAATGAAAAAAAAGTGAGCATAATAGGCTTATCTGTAGGGGCTACTGGACAGAAACCGCTACACAATATCATTGTATGTGACGACACTGGCTACCTGAATAAATATGCCCATTTTTTATTTTTGTTCACTTGTAGCCTCGTGTTGTAGTTTTGCTTTTGTTTTTTTTATTAATTTTACTTTTACTTTTTTTGTTGTTGAAGATTTTGTGTCCCTGAAGTGCCCCATTTTAAGTAGAAAAACATCACAAACATTTTTTTTACCCAATGATATAATGTGTATCATATTGGGTTTTAAAAGCGTATTCAACTCAGTTGCATGGCGCGCTCTACACACGGAAGCCACGAATGCGCATGTTTGGAATTACGTTTGTTATCAATGCCCGGAAGTCTGCGCAATTCAGCTCCAGCAAGTTTTCGCTGCATGAAATGTATCACATAACGCAGCTAAGTTCATTGGTAAACGAAGAGCTTTCTGCAGCCGGAGAAGATTTGTTGTGTTTTTACGAACAATCCCAGAAAACACATGGAGCGTCTGTCAACGTGTTTGTCGAAGAGCGACTGGAAACGGCTGCTCGGCAGATTTCGGTTTTATTTGAAATAGCGATAAGGCAGTACCAACAAGATATCGACCACTACAGACTGCTGGATATTGCTCTGAAGCCTTCCATCAAGTTGCACAAAGCAGGTATGGACATTGTAACATTTACGACTAGAATAATAATTCAACTTTAGTCTTGCTGATGTATGCTACATATGGGGTGTAATGATCAAGTGTTATGTTACTAACGGTAACGTTAAGTTACTGGTTTCCAGTGGGTTTTTACGCCAAAAGGGTCACAATCTGTCACAATTCGCCCTAAACTAACTAATGCTGCCAAAACGCTGTAACTTATGGCGTTAAAGCCGATATAACGTCGTTTTCTTCCTGTGTATTGTGTTACAACACCGTAAAAAATGTTTTTATGGCGTTTTTGTGAAACTAAAATGCCATACAGAACGACAATTCTTATAGTCAAATGGGAGCTTAATTTTTATAGCCAGTTGTTTTGAACATGATCTACCCAATGAATGGTAACCAAAACTACATTAGTTAACCTATTTTATGAGCATTACACTATTGTGTATTTGTTATGTGGTGTGTTTTTAATGTTATATTAAGTGCTGCAATAAACATAGCCGTATGTTTTTGCAATAGGCTATGTCTATTAGCATTTGCTTTTAGCGAGGAATACTTGGCGATGCATACATGATATTGTATGCAGTGTGGGTGTGATTCAACAAATATAATGTCCACTAGATGGCATGTTTTGTTATATAGGCCTAGTACATGTAGCAACCACGTAACAAATCACTGACATTGCTCTTTTTACATTAGTCAGTTAAATACTCCTTTGCCAGTGCACCATGAAAACCGAGGTAATGTCCAAACTCGTATATTATACAATTTTAGAATGTATACATCTAATATTCATTGTGTGGTAATAATTAATTCCTTTTAATAATTAACTTTTTGGCTATTTTGACTACTATTCTACTATTATGAATAAAAGCCTGCTTCATATGCTACGTAGCCTTTTTAGCAAGTTACAAAGTATTTTTTTTTTTTACAGAAATATGCATCCAATAAGTGGATTCCATTAAAATATTATGTAACCTAAAGTGTGTGTGTGTGTGTTCTTAATGTCAAACCGCCATATATTAGCAGACAAACAAAAATATATATACTCCTCTTCCCCCAGACGCCAAGCCGAATTATGTCTATAAAGTGGAGTGTACCCCCAGTCTGGACCACAGGGAGCCGGCAACCCCCTACATTAAAGAGAAAGAGCAGGAACTGTGGATCAGCCAGGAGGGAGAGACGCTTGCAGGGTTGGAGAAGCATTATATCACACTCACTTTGACCCCTGTTCGTGAGAAGAGGCAGGATGAAGAAGAAGAAAAGCAGCCGTCGTCACAGCTTGGTCCCAACCAGACTGAAGGGAATATAGAGCCAGCGCCTCTAGCCAGCGCCTCAGTGGGACAGATGGCAACAGAAGCTGATGGAGAAGACTGTGGAATGACTGAAGCAGCCAGAGAATTAGCTGGTGGTTTAGAACCATGCACACACAGATTTATACGACAATGTGTGCCTGTAAGCGAGAAGGTTTGGAGCTCTAGGGAACCCATCATTTGTATTATTTGTAAAAAAGTTTTTAGCCCTAAAAAAAATCTTAATGGTCCCAGGAGGTTGCATACTGGGGAAAAACCCTTCAGTTGCAGAATTTGTAAAAAAGGTTTTACTCGGAAACACGATGTGTATCGTCACATGACATCCCATACTGGCGAAAAACCCTTCAGTTGCCCGTTCTGTAAAAAATCTTTTGCCCGGAAAAGCACAGTTCACAAACAGATAATATTTCATACTGGGCAAAACCCTGCAGTGTATAAAATAATTAAACCAAGACCTATAAATATGTGCCCACATATGTTTCCTAATGGTCCAAATATATTCTGATTTACATGCATTCATGAGCCACACCACAACTACAGTGTTGACAGGATTTAGTTTTGTGCAGGTCTGATTTTTGATTTGATTTATTGGGATCTCCATTAGCTGGGGCCTTAGCCACAGCTATTCTTCCTGGAGTCCACACACAACTT
>JAODLI010000010.1:895138-905575 GCA_027575585.1 Percopsis omiscomaycus | reverse complement strand
TGAGTGACTGGCTGTTTGCAATTCGCAACAATCACCACTAGATGTCACTAAAAACTACACACTGGCCCTTTAAGTCTATGTGAGGGCTAATAAGTGTCAAATAAGATGTTCCCCTATTAAAGTGTCCGGCAAAATATTACATCATTAATTAACAGCACCATGTCCTTACATGTAGATGGCTGGTGATGGTCACATTAAACCAGGTTGCCCAACTTAGTGAGGATAATACCTTGCTGTACCTTGAATAGGAGAGCTATGGAGAGCCAACAGTAGGGCCTATGTTTTACTTTACTTAGTTGCTTTTACTGTTAATTTAACTTATTTCATATGTAATGCATTTTTTTTAAATATTTTATTAACCTGTGTTTATCTTCATTATAATCTGTGTTTAGACAGTAGGTGTTCAGGTCAGGTTTAGGTTTCCTCTTCCTCACCAGGAAAGGGTGGGAGTCTACAGTATCGTAATGTGGTTGATAGTATCGTGGAACGGAAGCGTCTCAAGGGACACTCAGTTTATGTCTGAAACTCTGCTTTTCTCTCTGCTAAGTGCTGAGTGGCTAGCACTCTTCTCTACCCCCCACCCCTATCCCATAGCACTCATAGGTTCACACCACGTGCACAGTTGTGTATTAAACATAAACCCTCAGGATTCCCAATGCACCTGTTTCAATAAAATATTTAAAATGATGAAGGCCTTATGTAATAGTATTTTATATGTTTCCTTTGTTAAATATTTAATCCCAGCTCTAAAAATAACAATGAATGAAACAAATCCATTAGGTATTAAGTAATAAAAAGCATCTACGAACAATTTGTAGTAGGACAGTTGGCTTACACTTGCTTTTTGCATAGCCTAAATTTGCTATTCGATACAGAAATAGATATTGGAAACAAATTCCAATGATGTTGTTTACAGAGATTGTATTCAAAGACCCACAGAACAGACAAACATCAAATAATATCTGGAACAGCTTCTCCCATTCCTAGTCCCAGTATGACGTGCAAGCAGCCTTTAGCCAACTTCATCAGATTTCAGTGTTCCAAGGAAGACGCTGCTATGCGACTCCAGAAGAAAACATGGCCTGCAGTCCAACACTTCCCCTGGGACTAAACAGCCTTATCCAATGACTGGGACACTTTCAGATGGAGGGGCAACTTAAATGCTGACTTGTTAACATCTGTAGGCTGTCGGGTTGGCTCGACAGATGAACTGATAATACAACTGGATACTTGAGATTGGGGAGAGGATCCATTTCACAGTATGGTGCTGACACCCTAGCTTTTAGCTGCGGTATGGATAAATTATGTTCACACTGAGGCTCTCAAGTAGCAACATAGTTTCACGAGCATCTGTGAATGAGTTGCCAAGCCCGTATGCCTCAGTTCAAATTCTTCTGCTTGCAGCACTGTAAAAAAAGCCCTTCAGTACTTTTCCATGAGCGGCCGAGCTCATTAATGTTAGCCACGACCCCTTATCTTTGAACACAATGTATAAATTAAAATATGTGGACCCATTTCATCCTCACAATGGTGCCAGTTCAGGTGTAAAAGCTCTTCAAGACGAAATGTATTAAAGGTAATATAATATATAATATAAAGACAGATTCCCGGTAACCTGTAATTTTACACATTAGTATTCATAGTTGGTTGGAATACATAACCAGTTAAGGTGTACCAGAAAGCCTTTCTGTAGCTGAAACCTGCGTGCGGTTTGACATAGTCGTCACAATGCAAGCATGGCTGGCCCTGGGTTGTGCTTACATGAGAGAAATAGTAACTGATTACATTGATACATTCAAAACAACGTTGTCCTATCAAATTAAACCATTTCATTTACCTGTTCTAAAGACCCATATAGGGTTTATATATTGTGTGCAAAAGAGCATAAAATCATAAACCAGGCCTATTACTGTAGCCTTACAGGCCACTATGCAATTCCACTTTGTCAGAAAAAGGTAGAATTACAGGGATGGGGACCAATGACTTTAGTTTGACAGTCATGCACAAGCGACAATAGCTTTAAATCAGTTCATTAGCGTGGCATGCAGTGGCCCACCATACAAGCACCTCCGTTAAGAGAGAGAGAGGAATGCCTCATACACTTGGCAGGCTATTGGCACACTTGTGGGGTCAAGCATGTCACCTGACATGCTTGCATCAACATGGCTCTTGCGCACAAGCTGTTCCCTCAATATATTACCGAGCACTCTGGGCCTACTGCAGCCAACTGCTGTACGTTTCCCAGTACATAGTGGAGAATTTAAGAAATAATTCACAAATCACATAATAGGCTGAGATATTTTATTGTCAGATATTCAATTACTTAATTCCTTTAGAGGAATTGTTCAAAAAGTCTCAATTTGTTCTCAAACTGCATGGTACCTTGTAGGAAATGTTGGACGGGGGAACTCAACTAGACAGCTGTAGCTCTGAATATTAATTGGAGGAATATAAGATATCCTTTAACATTTGGTTATTCAGCATCAGAAAAAAAAAAAGTGAATATAATAAAAAAATATAAAGAAAGTCTACACTCAACTTTTAACCACAAGAACAGTGAGCTACTTTAGTGCAAAAATAATGTATTTATCAATAGTTCTCAATGGCAGTTAAGGCAAAGTCAAGCCCAACATTCACACAAACATCAGCTAAATAGAGAAACAGATTCAAAGTGGCTAGTGTCTTAACTGTACCAACTGTCAATGTTGGTCTTGAACAATGACATGGACATAATCTTACGTTCATCAGCAAATTTTACATCAACATTGTGCATGAGCAGGAAAACGCTCACAATCAGAAGCTTATAATTTTTAAAATGTGCACTATAATCTCTAAACAGCATTAATCGAACATCGAACCATCGTTCAGGCCCTGTAGACCCACACAGGTGCAGTTTGAGTTACTTTGGCTGGTTAGAGCTAGTGTGACAAACTACAGTACTTTTACTCAAAATAAAAACAAAGACACAATCAAGGAGTCGGTTTTCCCACCCAACAGGTGCAACAAAACATACATAGGAGTCAGGAACAAGTCAGTCAACCAGGGTCTACGTACGCCCACACAGCCCGAGAGGACGTTTAATAGCCACATTAAAGCAACACCTGTGTGGGTGTACAGGGGCTTTAACTCTCCAGCCGTTTATAATCAACAGTAATATGGGAACTTGGCAGCCAACAGCTGTTGAATGACAAACCGAAGTGTACAAAAAGGAAACTTAGAAAAGACAACACTGGATTGTCCTTTACATTCATACTGAAGTGCTTTTACCCATGGAACACCCTCTCCCACCCCCCACACTCAGCACTCCTCCACTACGGTACCAGCCGAGGAGGAGGAGTAGAGTTTTCTTTTGACCAGCCTGAAGCCGGGACTGAGCTTGAGCACGTGCCTGAAGCCGGGCGCGAAGCACGTGCCCATGAGGAAGAGGTCCCGGAGGCTGGGCCAGGCGCCGCGGTCCTGCTTGAACACCAGCGTCAGCTCGAAGGTGGGCACCACACTGGGGTCGCATGCCAGCCGCTCCAGCCGCCGGCAGCCCTTCTCCAGCTCGAGGTGCACGTAGAGGACGCAGCCGCGCAGGCCGCAGGGCTCGCCGGACGCCAGCCGGAGGACGTCGCGCGCCATCTGCCGCGTCAGCTTCTCGGGCACCAGCACCGAGGTGCAGTGCAGGGTGGTCTTCTTGGCACGGGACAGACAGTCCTCCAACATCCTGGCCAGCTGCTGACATGTCCGGTCCTCTGAGAGCTCCACATTCAGCTGAGGTTCAGCCAGGCAGTTATCCCAGAAATCCAGTTCTGATTGGAGAGGGGGGGCAAAAGAGTTTATTTACTCTTTTCTAGCCTGTAAGCTTAACTGTAGCACTTGTAAAATAAGCATATTGCATTTTAATGGATACATCTATAATGATGGTTCACAAGGGTTGAGCCCCGCCTTGAGACATTCTCCATAACTGGTCTTCTCTGGTGCACAGGTCAGAAAATCAAGTAGAAGGGAAGCAGGGAGGACTTGCCCATAGAACACCGTTTCACTGAAACGTTTGCACTCATTTACTTTCTGCAATATGCCCTGTAAAAACAGGAAAATACAAAAGCAAGACTCTAGTCTGAATTTTTTTGGTGATCTGTGTTCAAGTCTTGTCCTGCTTCCCTACATCTATAATGACGCAATCACTCAAATCTGGAGTAAAACGCGGTAGCCTACAGGGGAAAAGGTGCGCTTACGTTGTATTAGTGACTTGCATATCATTTACTCTTGGTAAATTGTTGTGCAGACCTAGGCTGGAAAGATGACTTCATCCTTTGTGGACAAAACTCAACCCGCCCCCTCAATACTGCAGCCATGCGCCACACTGTGATAAACAAGCTCTGAATGGGAAGTGTCCAGCAACTAGCAGGTTTAACCGTATTCCAGTAAAACGGACACAACAGCTCGTTAACTCACCTTTCTCAATGCAAGTCGGATCGTGTCTTCGCTCAAACCATTCCGATATGCATTCGCTGGGTTTGCCCTTTAATTTGCTTGTCGCGACCATTCTGAAAGTGTTCTTTAATCCAACAGGGGTTTATTGTAGTTGAGGTAAGTTGCCTGAAAAAAAACGGGAGAGCTTCAGTGCATTATTCGACATATAGACGATAATTGCCTGGTGTGCAATTCACACTATTCCAAGCTCAAGTAGCCTACTTCTCAGAGTAGCCCATATTCTTTACACTCACCTCGTGGTCTTCAAAAGTTTAAAATACATTAAATTTCATAAAGTCTCTAATAAATAGTTAAACGCGTCTCGCTTATCTTAATCAGCGGTTGACAGACGAAAACCAGCCCTCACACTGTCTGAAGCATGCGAGTCCAGTCTCAAACGGATTTATAGCTTTTAGATACCCAGCTGATATGCCGGTCCAGCCAATCACCGTGCGATTTCCATGGTGGGAAAAAACAACCTACCAAGAAACACCTCATTTCGACCGCACCCTGATCGTGATTGGTTAGAGAATATTATTTAACTAACATCTGCCATCCAATCGTTGTAACTTGTGTTGTAGAAGACGTTTTATGTTACCTCCCACTCTGTCAGGTAAACATATTACTAGCTAAATTCAAGGTTTTAGTGTGGCTCAGGGTTGGACTGCATTACTGAGTGCACATTCAGTTATTTGGCTGTTAAAACCAAATAAATATTAATGTTGGAGAGCAATTGGAACTATACATCTATATGGAGTGGGGTTTATTAGCATCATGCTCAACCATATAAAACAGTATAGGCCTTGGCCTACTGCATATAGTAGCCTACACTTCATCTGTGTCCTCAAACACAACTGACTTACACAACAGTGTCTGCTAGTTAACAAAACCCAAAAGGCACAAACATACAGTTGGTCTACACAAGATGGTGGTAAAAATGACTGTATAGCCTATGTGTATATTTGTCAATCAACATGCAGAATACAGGTTCTTCTACCAAAAGGTTGATCCATAATCCTATGCCCTCAACAGACGTGTTCTCCCGGTAACTGTTTGCCCAGGGTAATGGAATCCAGTTGGCTAGCGAGCACTTTACTCTTGTCACATGGGGAAAACTAGATACCCCTCAGAAGAAAGTCACATGCCCAGGCCACTGTTGCTGTGCTCTGCTCTGCTGAGGCAACCACAGCGAAGACCTGCTGAGGGAAGGCATATTGTGTGGAAAAATACAAACAACAGAGACATTCGAAATCAGGGACTAGATTATTATGTATATCTCAGGTTCTTTTTTAGATTTGTTAGCTTGACTTTACTGTCAGTTATTCAACTTCTGTAATAGTTGTCCATCCAGGGTACCATATATAGTGGTTAAGTTTGTAAGTATATATACAGTAGTATACAGTATCAAATCTCACATTAACTGATTTGTGATCCATAATAATCATGCAGTGAATACTTAGCAATAACCCATATGTGTCTTGTCTCCCTTAATATGGCAATGTCATTATGTTTTGGTCATTGTAAAAGTTATGCATATGTTATACTTATCATAATGCGGGGGCAGGATAGTCTAGTGGTGTTGGACTCCCAGCTGGAAGGTCGTGGGTTCGAGCCCCAGAGTTGGCCTACCTGTAAGCATCCTTGAGCAAGATGCCTAACCCCTACCTGCTGCATATAATTGTAAGTTGCTTTGGATAAAAGCGTTTGCTAAATGACCCAATTGTAATGACAGATGTTGACATAAATTTAAGATTCATTACAGTTTCTTTTGAAAATGACAGCTGCATATTCAGTTTATTTTCTTGTGTCATAAAAAGTGACATCCAGGAGTTAGGTGTGTATGTATGGATTTCGATCAGAAATGTATGCAGAAATGCAAATGCAGGGTCAACTGTAAACGTAGTTGACCTCTATTGACATCAAGTTTAATTTCAAATTTCGTGCACTAGCATTTAGCCAACCAACCCTCTTCTGCCAACATCTGTGATTGGTGTGTTTTTGCCTTTAATGTGTAATTTGTGTAAAGTATCTTTAAACAACTTTTTACAAACAGCTTCTTCAAATCTTCCTATAGGTGCTGACACATTAAAATAGGTTTCACTTGCAACCTTAACCAGTATACCATTAAAGCAATGATAATATACAAATGTATTGTTTTGGCAAATCCATTTGTACACTCACTTATTGTTCCTTCCTCCAGAAGGTGCAAAGTGCTCTCTGCTGTTTGAACCATTTGTAGTTTAACATTTAAAAGCTGGTTTTATTATTTAGAATCTGCTGGGATTTAAAAGTGATTTAATTGTCCAACTCTAAGATGCTTAAAACAGATGTTCAATTTCTTACAGGACCACATCTACTGTCAGAGGCGGAACAACTGTTGAACAATTTTGTCTGTTATGTCTTGAAGCCGGTCTGGTAAGGCACCCTGCATGTAATTTAGCCCACACCACAGCTGCTCAGTTGTGTTATAGCTAACACTTTGCCAACCACGCTGTGTTCTTGAAAACGTGCCCAGGAACTCTGTTGTCTCATTTTACAAGGCCTCACTTTTCCTTAATCTCTTTCGTGAAAGAGAGAGAGAGAGAGAGAGAATGAAATGGAAATAAATGGAACAGTATGTAGGTCAGAGCAAAATAGTCTGATTCATTCTGCCCCCTCTAGTGGGGAGCAATTGATAATACACCTGAATTTAGCTATCTGGCATATTTTGGGGGTAGAGCTCTTCAATCATACACATAAAGGGCTAGGGGAGTTTCAGTGCATTTCAGCTTTCAACCAGACATTAATATTAACTTAAAGGAAATCTAACAGTTGAAGCTGGAAAGGAAGGTGAAAAACACAAGTAAAATAGAAGATGAAAATGCATAACTGTATGTTTGAGTTTAGGCTATAACTAATTAGTTTGCTGCATGTAAGCAAGTTTTAAATACACCCCTCATGCCAACAATTATTCTAACAATATTTAGATAAAAAAAATACAGTAAAAAAATAAGTCCCCTCTTCCAATAAAAAAAAAAGTGAATGTACAAGCAACATTACTGATATTCCAAAATAATACAGTAGTACATAACAGCAAATAGTAGCCTCACTTAAATTTCTTTAATTCTGGGTGATTTTTGGTAATTCATTCACTCACACACACACACACACACACACACACACACACACACACACTCACACACACACACACACACACACACACACACACAAAAGTCTGTCAATGCTGCACTGCATGAGATGTCGACACAATAAAATGGCATCTTACTGAGCAGAATACTACAAGGCACTATAAAAAAGCAAGGGCTCAGGAGAACAATCAAAGAACAATTACATGAACAAAAATATTACATCAGCACAAGATGATTGATCTGAGCACTGTACAGACATAGGGTCTGTAGTCCAACATCCAGAAAGGCTACATTTATACATTTCATAGTCATTACACTGAAGTTCATTTGGGGGGCTATAGTTTGACAAATTTAAGGAAAAATCCTTAGTTTAAAAAAATGGATATGGTATTAGACAAATACACATTCACCACTATTGATTTCAAACCTTTGAAATAACATGGAAAAAAGGTGATCATTTCTTGAAAATAGATCAGATGCTTTAACTTTATCATAGGCTATTTGGTTCAAAAGTGAAAATGTTTTCTTTTTTTTAAATACTTAAGCATTTAGAATCATACACAAACTCATTTATCAGTTTTCCATTTCCACAATTTGCTTTTCTTCGCTTCAAATATATAAAGAAATATAATTATTCTAAATAGTCATTCAGGACCATTAGTGTTACAGACAGGATTACCCATCCCCTGTTGACTGTTGTTCTGATCGCTCCTGCATGGCTTTTATCTTGCAGCCGCTGGAATACACAATGGAAGAGAAGTTGTTAAAGCCTTTTCTAAAGCCAGGCCTATATACAGTATATTAACATCAGGAAAGTTGGAGAAACTATTTCATAGTACCGTAAATAGTCAGCAGATGGCAGTCTTGCATTGAACACTAGAGCATGATTGTTAATAAAGGTGTGAATGAATGACACCAACATAATATGTAAATATTATGTGGCACACTACTTATACTCCAGAAAATACCTCACACCACTGTAACAAAAACATTGTTTTGGGTTAAAACAATCGCCGCATGCCACTCCCATACCTGAATACTGAGTGGTTAGTACTCCTCTCTACCCCCCCCCCCCACTCCACAGCCACATGAACAGTTAAGTTGTTTCCAGTTTTCCAAATAAAGAAAATGTAATTTAAATGTAATTATATAAATGAAAAATTAAAACAATTTGCTAAGCCGTCTATAAAAACACTTTCTTCCTCTGCAAAATTCTTAAAGTCTGACTATTTCCCTCCATTGCATGCAATCAATCTAATCTAGCCCTGCCTGTATCAGGAAGGCAGGGGAATTAGAAGTAAAACAGTAGCGAGTGTGTGTATGAAACACATTTATATAACCCACACACACTGACAAACACGTACACGATGTTTGGGCTACATTGACATTTGCCGGCTACACAATAGCTCTCATCCAAAATAGTCAGTGTTTACATGAGGAAGTCCTATCTTTCAAGCCCGGCTGGTCTTTCATGGGTGTGGGCGCGAAATCACAGGAAACACCTTCCTGCGCCCAGGGAAGCCCAAAGCCCATTACAGAGCGTACACAATGAGATATTAAAAGCTTGCCACTTCCCTGGAATAATTGGAAGTCCATGTCTGAGAAAACAATCTCACAAAGGATGGAAGAAAAGAGTAAGAAAGATGTACAGTAGAAGAAAGAATTACGTACAACTTTAGGAGATTTTACATGCAGTTGTTTGTTAGAGATTAACTCCTTATGAGATGAAACAAAGAGGCGACAAACCATTTTCTTCACCACCCGAAGTCTTAACTCCTAGAAGCATGACGCCATCTTTGGTGCTGTCAGGCCTGCTTTGGAAAGACGCGCTGTGAACAGGTAAACAGAAAAAAACACAGCATTAACTAAACACATTAGTCTATAATACCTTCGATGGAGATTTAAATAGTGTGGGCTACTCACTTTTCTGTGCCATTATCAATGGGCTCTGTTGAACAGATGACAGGAGATTTTTAACTTATGGTGTCTTAAAAAAAAAGACGTAAAAAATAAAAGTGTCCTCTGACAGTCATATTTATCCAATTACATGCCTTTGCTTTAATCATATGATCAAATTAAAAAAGGGGCAAGGTTCAGGCCTATACTATTATGAAATACATTCATGTTTACCTGTGTGATCGTGGCCTTTTCGGCAAAACTTGAAAATGAAACCAGCAGCCAACACAAGTACAAACACTGCCAACAGAATCCACCAGAGCCTTGTGTCTGAAAAACAAGAACATTTCTATCAACATCCATTAATCGATGTCGATTAATCGATTTAAGACACCGTTTTGAGAATCACCTTAGGACAGCTCATACAGATATTAACTGCAGTTAGAGTAGCCTACTGTACCTGGTTTAGGGGTCTCTTTAGCTTCACTGCCAGTATGAGTACCTAAATGATCCAAATGGATGGTATTATTAACAAGAATAATGTATCAGTAATTGTGTGTAGGTAATGACGCCATATCCTACCCAAATCCTTTGTGTCATTCTTTTGAATGCCCTTTTCTTGCTGCCCTGCAAGTACAAAATACATTATGTTGCCATCAACATGACGTTTTTTGAGCCACGACCCACCCAAAAGAGTACAGTAATACAGTAATAGCATCATAAAACAACAAGTAAAAACATTGAAATATACAGATTCAATGAAAGGGGATTAATTCTAGATAAATTACCCCAGAAGTGTAGTTATGTCTAAAAATGAAAAGAAAAAGAAAGAAAGAAAGAAAAAACCTTTTAAAATGTTTACCGATAATGATGGATTTGACAGTTGTGGTGGTTGCTGTGCTAACTGGAGAACATAAATGATTAGCATGTCACTGGATATATATTCTGTCATACTAAA
>JAODLI010000010.1:867621-895038 GCA_027575585.1 Percopsis omiscomaycus | reverse complement strand
GTCATTGCGTTCAAGGCGCTGCCGCGAGCCCGCTAGAGCAAAGTAGTTGATATGCTGTGTTGTTTGTTGTTTAGTAGAAGTAATATGCAGTTATTTGCCGTGTCCCCTGTATTTTCTGATGGTTTTCATGAGACCCCCCTTGAAATGACCAGGACCCCCCATTGCACCCCCAATGAACATTTTCTGGAGCCACCGCTGGTTTTAATCCTCAGGACACCGTTTGCGTTTAGTTAGTGAAGTTAAATCAAAGACTCCTTGTTCTTTGTAAAAAATATTGTGACAAGGAAGAGCCAAAACAAGGGTCAATGTGTTGGATGTGTGTAGTCCCAAGTTATATAGTGTATCGCGATTTGCAGTTGAGTTCAACAGTTGTGTTGCATGGACAGAGGGCTGTGGAAAAATACCCAAAGGAATATTTTGTACAATTTATTACATTTTATTTTTGATGGTCACATTTTCAATGGCAGAATTCTTGAGAATAGGACAGCCAAGCTTGGTCACACACACACACACACACACTCTCTCTCTCTCACACACACACACAAAAAGCAGAAATTTGAAATTCATGCACATTTTTATTGAACAGTTATATAAAATACTTTTCATAGTTGCAAGTGCATGCCTCATCTGCCAACAGTTTTGAAGTTTAATTACAAAAGCAAGGCTTCATGTCGTGTAGTGAATTACTTGGGCACTTAAGCAGTTCTTAAAAAAGATTGGACTTTTTTTGTTTCTTCTTAAAGTATTGAGCAGTATCAAACCTGTAACTGATATACAAAGCAGAGTTCCAAATAATAATAATATAGTAATAATAATAAATTTTCACTTTCTGTGGCACATTTACAAAACAGAACAAAACCAATTAAACCATTATATGACACTAACAGCTACCATGCATTTTGAGATTCACAGGTAACCACACCTCACAAGAATTGTCAAACATGCTTAATTGGACTGTGTGCACTTACAAGCGCAAGTTAAAAATATGATTTCTCATCCACCTTAGATAGTTAAATGCTTCAATTACAAAAGAAGTTGAAGGCATAGAGCATTATTATGGTATTATTGAAAGTATGCAGGTATATGTTTCCAGTATATGTTCACTAAAGCGCAATATATTTCAAAACAGGCCTCCACAGTCAAGGTATTCAGATTTTCTATTTCCTTTGTTTCATTTTATAAAACATGCATAGGCAGACACTTTGAGTTTATTGTATTCTTTTTTTTTATACACAATATAGGTTTCTCTATTTTTACTTTGTTCGCAATACTTAAAAAGAGAAAAATGAACACTCAAGAACTCCAGCAAGCCACGATAAAATCTACCCCCCCCCCTCCAAATAGAGACAAAAAATAAAACATATCTGCAAATGATAGATAGGTAAATTCCAGTTATGAAACTCAAGAAAATAGGTATTCATTACAGAGTTATTTAGCCATTATACAGAAGAATCAGGTCAGAGCACACACCAAAATAACCTGAGGTAAGCATACTGTAATCTGTACAAAACCATAAAACGTTCTAGTATTTGGCATTTCAACAACGTTGCAACATTCTTTTTAAGACTGCCTAATTCATTTCAGAGCTATTTTATAAGAGTAGCAAAAAAAAAAAAAGATCAATAAATAGTCCTTATTTAGTTTGTACACCCTTTTATGTTAAAAACATCATCACATGATCTGTCCTTTTTAGTGCTGTATTTTGTAAACGTACAATATTTAGTAAGAAGTTACACACATGTCTGTTTTCGGTGTCAATGAGCGAAGATCTTTCCAAAAAAACATCACCTTTAAGAGAACCCCCCCTCCCCCTCCCCCCCATCTTTCTCTGTCATACTGTGGTGTGGTGTGGTGTGGTGTGGTGTAAAAAAATAAAATTAAAATCGAGCACATGGCCTGACCATTCAGAAATGTGAACCGGCAATAACTTAGCAGATTTGACTACAAACTAATATTCTGAAGGCATACCCAAAGACTAGCAAGTGAGATGTCACCCGATGTTTGTCAAAGATGTCACCTTGCCACACATTCCAATGCTCCTCTTCCCCCCCTACCTCCCCACTTGTTTGCCCATTCTCTGCAGTGGCAGGCCAAACCAAGGGTATGGGTGATGTAGCCCTGTCGGGCCGAGGTTGTGCTCTGTGGCCTTCACTGGATGTTGCCGCCACTGCTGGTGCTGCCCTTGGCGTCTGTGCCGTTGGTCTCCGACGACAGGGCCTTGTTGAGGGAGTTGAGGCTTGCATCAGAGGGCAAAGCGTCTCGCCGCGGCGGCATCCTCTCGTTGATGCGATCCAGGCCTTTAGCCTCCTCGAAACTTGTGATCTTGTGCTGGGGCGAGAAGCCCTTGATGGCTGTTGGAAGAAGAGCGGAAATGGGAGGGGGAGGAAAAATCAGGGGTGACTCCCAAGTGTAATAAAGAAATTGTCTTAAAAAACTGGGGGTAACAATTTTCTTGCTCATACCCACCCCCCATCAAAAATAATATTTTTGTGAGAGAGAATTACATTGCTGCCAACGAAAATAATCTAAATACACAGTAAAGCTCTGCTAGGGGCTGTAATTGTCTTGCCTAATATGGTGTGCTTTACTCAGTTTTGCCTCTCAAGCCGCCTCTCTCTTTCAGTCCCCATAATATCTCCCTAGTCCCATTTGTTTGGTCAGTCCTAGGCTTGCTTCTTTTTTCACTCGACAATTTCGTTTTTTTACCCTGTCATGACATTACTACATTGTTTCCTGTTGCTATACTGACCACTTCACCTTTTCTTCCTGACCTCTTACACATGCACAGGAAAGCAACATGTTTTTTTAAATAATTCAAGCAATCTTTTTTCCAATGAATTAAGTCCTAATGTCTAGTAAAACCCTTCTCGCACACCTATTCATCCTTATTACATTTATTTTCACAGCATGTTCAGCACGCACGATAACTCTGATAACATTAACAGTGTGTGCAGTTATAAACCCCAGTATTACACTTTTCTACTTTTAACTTTATTTAAATCTTACCATTTGTTAAAAAGTTTGTGTTTAGAATAGTTAAACAGTTTGTATATTACCATGTTGGTAATTGTGTCATGTCAGGGATTGCAATAACATACTTTTTTGTAAAAAGGGAAAAAAATAATAACCAGTAAAACAACTTTACTCAGAATTTCAAATAGATCTATCCAACCGACAAATGGATTACTGTACATATTCCTATCAAAACTACAGAGGGTATGCCAGGCATTAGGGTCAAAAGGTTTTCATTGTGCCATACTTTTTTTTATTGATAAACACATGTATTATTGCAAATTTATTTATGACGATTTTCAAACAAAATATGGATATGCTATAACCAAAACTGTATTTCGTATCTACATTATATAATGGCATCTAATAGTGGAGTGTTTCCCTTGCCATGTTTGGAGTTTT
Source organism: Percopsis omiscomaycus (assembly GCA_027575585.1). NCBI lineage: Eukaryota > Metazoa > Chordata > Actinopteri > Percopsiformes > Percopsidae > Percopsis > Percopsis omiscomaycus. The sequence goes on along the minus strand of JAODLI010000010.1, from coordinate 891,624 downwards.
TAGAAGGAAACTAATGGATACTGTGTATCCTACATGCAATTTTGACTCTCTCCCTATAACGCATATTCTCATTGAAGTTAGCCAGGTAAATATAGCAAGTTTGAAAGACTAGATTAAATCAAAGGCACAAGCAAAGAACACCTCATGACCCTAACGATCCGAATCTCCCCAACACATCACAGATTATATACAACAGGGACAGAAGAGAATGGTCGAAGAAAGACAAAAGAATGAGGAATAAATAAATAATAATAAATAAAATAAAAATAGAGTGAAGCCCACTGACATTCACTCCCACAGAATATTACCATGTTGAGACTGAGAGCTCACGGACAAAGACACTACAGAGGTAGTTGGAGTGCCAACTGCTTGTTAAGCCTGCTTGGAGCATGCAGCAATTACTAGTGTCTGTTGGGAGGTTATGAGAGGTGGAGGTCCCAAATACACTATTGTAAAGTACAACATGAAATGGGATTATATTTGGATATATAATAATCTCTGAATTGGTTTACATCTAGTGAAATAAATACAGCCATGGAAAAAATTAAGAGACCACTGCATATTCTTGTAAATATAATAATATACATAAATATCAAAAATATATATATATATATATATATAAATATAAACGTATTAAATATAAATGTAATTGTATATAGATATTATATTTTTAAAAATGGACAGTGGTCTCTTAATTTTTTCCTTGGCTGTACATCCATCAGCGATTTACCATGGAATCAACTGAATAAGGAGGTTGTTGATACAGGCACAGGACCATATATAAAGTCTTGATTCATGTAATTTGTTACTTCCACCTTTCATAGAGTCATAGTGGTAGTACCAACTAAATTATTAAGAGAACAACCCGTTACTGTTTTGAGTGGGTCTCCATTTCAGAAAACTAATTGGAGGGGAGGGTGGTGTGAATAAGGGGCTGATGAATAGTGTAGTTGTGTTGCTGCATAGCACAGGTCAGACACAGGTTATTAGCAGCTCACAGAAAAGAACACAACACAGCAGGGCCACAGAGGATCCACATGGAGAAAGAAGCAGAGAGAAGTGTCTCAACACTACAATGGACCGTCCTCTAGGGGTGCTCAAGAGGAATTACTAAATTCCAATGTAAATAGCAGCCGGCAAACTACTATTTAGCTTGTAGTTGAGGTTGTTCTTGCGCCAGTGGTATCTTAAATTTGCTTTTGGAAAAAATTAAAATTCCTGCCTTGGAGAATTAATTTTTTTTTATTAAAATGTATTTATTTTTTAAAAGTTGTGTTATATTCCTTAATATATAATACTATAAAAAAATTGGCAACAACAACACACAACTGTTTCAACTGTGTCAAAGGGGAAATGCCATTATAAACTTTCATAGCAAGACCTCATTTCACTGTGTGAGAGCAGAGGTGTAAGATTCACATTAGTGTAAGGTCAAAGGTGAAGGTAATGCTAAATTGCATTTTAATTAAGAGACTATAAATAAAATATAAACCGTGAAAATAAAATTATTTTATCTAATGCAAATCCTAAACTCATCTAAAATTTTTCCTGTGATATCGAAGAAATGAAACAGGTACGAAAAGATTAAATATTGTGCTCTTTCAATTTACCATGTGACAAATTTCCTTGGTTGAAATGAGTACGTCCAACAAGAACTTACGTAACTAAAAGGCATAGGCCTGCAGATGTGTTGCTAACAGGAGTTAAGATTAACCTGTGCTCACATACTTTGCTCTCACAAATAAAATCACAGTTTCACACAGGTGAGCTCTGCGATTAGGAAATCTGTGCTATGAAATCTGTTCCCCTTTAAAACACACACGTGACTGTAGGAGTGCTGTACTTACTCAATTTTTGATTTTCTTTTGGTGTCCTCTTTTCATTTTGGTTAATAGTATGCCACAATTTGTTAGCCCACACACCCAACACACTACTCAAGCACCAGCGAGATGAATGAAAACCCAGCGGAACCCCTTATCTATTGCCATGAAAGCAACAGAAGAGGGCAGCCAGCCCCAATTACCTTCGTCTGCCTCAATAGCTTCAATAGTAGCTGAAGAGAAGAAGAGGGGGGTTGCAAAACGAATGAGAGAAGTGAGCAGAGATCATTTGGTCCCGGGAAACAAGTCAATGAGCAGCAAAAGAGAGCGCCAATGCGACAACAAATGTAACATAACTTCCACGTTTGTGACAGGACGCATGACGTTAGCAAAAAATGTGAGGAGTAGGATGAAGGGTGGATTAAAGCAGATTCTTAACTTTCCATTGAGTTCCAGATCTGAAAGGGAAGAGACATGGACTCATGGCAGGAAAACCTAGGTACCTTGAAGAAGTTTGGTCAAAATAGGTCCGATAGATAGCAAGCATTAAGCCGCAGTGCTTCATTCTGAAAAGATCACGAAATGTCGGGAAATACACTACTTCATACTCCCATTATTTTGCTATGGGCACATGGAGAAAAAGGAACGTGAAATATGTTTTAATATGTTGGCTTTGTTTGAAAGACAAGGACTTTCGATTGTCCTAGATGGGACATAGGATTGTGACTTTGATGTCTAACGTGAAATGCTACAAAACATGAAACACTGTTACTATGTTCTGTGAAGTGTACCACAGCGTTTGATACCGCAAAATTAGCACATTTTGATCCAAATCATCAAAGGTGCTGACATACCTTTTGCGGTGAAAGGGAAAAATTTAAGGGAAAGGCTGTATTTACCACTTACCCAAATACTCATTTTTTTCTCGTAATTGTAATCCTTGAGAATAAAAATTGAGGGTAAAAAATAGATAGGACCAATACACACAAAGACATACGAGGTAGACAGCAAAATGACAAGAATAAACTCACTGCTATGGTGATGAAATACTATGTCGGGACATGAAAGCGACAAACACACAGGGTAAGGCTTAAAACGGTATGAACACAACCAGTGGTTGATGTAGCCAACATTACAGTAGAAGCACACTGGCGCCTGCTGGGCCAGAAAGGGGCAATGTGATTCTACCAATGTTGCGACAGGAATCTCAAAACGTCACTCTGCCTCCATTGTCGCTAATCTCTCACTTTTGAATAGTTCATTTCAAGGACTAAGGTTTACATGTATTCATCCACGGTAACACACGTAGAAGGTTCACTTTGTAAATACTGAAGTCTGAAGTCATGCATTCAGTATATGCATATATGAAGAGTCCCGGCCCTTTAAAAAGTAAATCACATGGCCGCTGTTCTACATCCAAATCAGTGATTTGTGTTCCTGCAGTGCCTATACAGTTCACAGCAAGTGGACACGCACCTTGGACAAGAGGCTGAGATTGTGCGTGCGAGGCCTTAAGAGAGGAGAGTGAAGTTGTTTGGATTTCTGCGCCATTTAGTGAATGACAAGGCAGATAATAGCTATCCCCCTTACATCCACAGTTTATGTCAATTCCAATTCATCCTTCGAATCACCATCGCTCCGTAGTCTCTCGTAACAGAGCACTTTTGAGATTCAACAAACTGCGTTCAATTTTGTGAATTATTTCTCAGTTTCTTGGCTTGCAACTAACTTTAAGGTCAGGTAAAGGGCAATTCAGGAGCGCCTTAAATAGCCACAGCCGCTTCCGAAAAGCCATTTTCAACTAGTTTCTGGAGTATTTGGAATTCAACATGGGAGGGTGAATTCTATACTTTTCTGACAGAATCACTCTGAAAAGAATACTTGCACAACCGAATATACCTGCAGTTTCTAGGGAGAAAGGAGAAAGAAAAAAGATACAGATAATATTTAAGATAAAACAGGCTAATTATAGCGATAGAGAGAGACAGACAGGAAGAGGAAGACAGGGTAAATATGGGCGAGACACTGGAGACGACAAGGGGACGAGGGAAACCTGCAGGATGTTTTTGACATTGTGTACAGAAGTTGGCATCTAGTACGCGGATTTGAAGGCAATCTATCAATATGATTTGTAAGATGTAATAACTCATTGATATGTGGCTGACTAAAAGGGAACAAATTGTGTCGTCCGGAAAGATACCGTCTGTTACACACAAATAAAAATGGAATACCATGACAACATACAACGTTAAGAGAAGGACACTGTATGAGTTTCTCTAAACACTGAGGTAGTGGTGTACTCAAAATGTCAGTTGAAGGTGAACTGGGGGGCCTGTGGGGGGCGCACTTCGGGGGGGGCCGCAGGTGGGGTTTTGGGGTTGGCGGACACGGCCTTACCGTTCTGAAGCTTTTCTTTGCCACCGGACAGCACTCCGCTTGGCAGCATGCCCGTTGGGGTCAGCCCTTTGAGCGTCAACACACTCTCGCTTTCCTCTCTGAAAGACAGGCAACACGCAGACACACACGCGGTAGGAAGCAATCAGTTCCATATCCTGGCACATTATATTTCGTCGGGTACGGGACAGAAAACAAATAGCCCAGCAGAAACAAAAGGTTTCTGCTGGTTTGTTACCTGAGCACGGAGAACACCCTGGCCATCTTTCCGATGGCACGGATCTTGTTGCGGATGACCTCCTTGCGGGCAGAAGCCGTGGCACCTGCAGGGGTCAAAGGGCACACACGGTCAGGCACGGCCGCACAAAAGCCTGGGCAAGCGTATACAGCTGCGAGCGAAGCGGTGACACGGTTCGTGATACAAGGAGTGTGATCCTGAGTACGTGGGGTTTGAGTGAGCGCTTGTTCGCGTGAGTGTACAATCCAAAACTCCGCTAACAGCATGTTTTTGTTTTCATAAAGACATCGGGGACAATGATTTGGGACCCACATCAAACGCTTTTCCGTAACAGAAGTCTGAGGAGGAGAACAGCAAGGACTGTTGACTTGTACGGCGTTCCCTCACCTGACCTTAAAAAAAGCCTTTGAACTTCTGTGGGAACAGTTGAATCGGGAAAAGGCTAAACATACAGCAATGCCAAAGGACAACCTCTGGAATGCTCTCAAAGAGTGTTGGAATTCTGCGGCACAGACTGTATGCATTTACATTTGGAGGATAGTCTAGTGGTCTAGGTGTTTAACTCCCAGCCGGAAGGTCGTGGGTTCGCATCCAAGACTCGGCCTACCTGTAAGCATCCTTGAGCAAGATGCCCAACCCATACCTGCTCCATGTAATTGTAAGTCGCTTTGGATAAAAGTGTCTGCTAAATGACCTAATTGTAATTGTACATTTACATATACAGCATTTTTTTTAAATATATATACAGCATTTAGCAGACGCTTTTATCCAGAGCAACTTGCAATTAGTATATTTGCCAATAGTTGAATAGGTGATACACCAGTCGTCGTAAGCAAACAACATTCTGTAGCATATCATCAGGGCTAACATACATCACCAACACGTCATTTAATCCTCTAAATAATCCCCAACAGCCTCAATACCAGTAAAGTACTTAGTTTTCTAAGAGCTGATCTAAGAGCAGGTCATGGAGAACTTCAGTTAGTGGGAGTGTTAAAAGTATTATGAGGTGGAGAGGTCACTGGTCGGGGGTACCGAGGTAGATTGTGAAGAGGTGAGTCTTAAGCCTCTTGGGGAAGATGGGTAATGACTGCCCGAAGCTCATTTCACCATTGCGGCACCAGTATATGCCGTGCATGCCAGTGTATGCCAGAGAGAATACAGGCTGTAATTAAGGCAAATGGTCAGCATGCTAAATATTGAGATACTAGCCAAATAGTTTGAATTGTGTTTAAAAAAAATTATGCATACATACATACTTAACATACATCAACCCCCCCCCCCCCTTCTCTCTGAATGATGAAAACAGACATATCTAGGTGGTAATGGAATTTTGGACCCAACTGTATTTATTATTCCTTTGCATATTCCTTTGAACGGTGTCTGATTTGCTTAGAATTAAACACAAATAATAAATAAATAAATACAATTAATTAGATTAAACACAAATCGATCACAACAGAAGCACAATGTGGTTACTGAAGCCTGATGTTCGGTTTAAACGGAACACTTTGAATCCAACCACGCAATCACAGCAACCGGCAGAGTCAATGTCAACATTCAGTGAATTCATGCTAGCGGTCTGAGAGGGCAAAGCCGGTTAATTTGCTATTACGGTATGGTCTCAAGTAACATTCAACAACTCTATGCAATTTGTATTTATTTTTCTTTTCGTTTTCCTACTAGAGTTATCAGTTAGAAGTTTTAATGTTACATTAATTTCAAATGTATAAAGCCATGCCAAAATACTGTATGTTGGTTTTGTAAAAGAGAGGGCACTCGATAAAACTCAACCGACTCTTCAACTCTGGCATTCTGGGCATGATGGGAATCCTAACAAGAATTTGGCTACAAATGGAAACTTTGAGGAAATACCCTTTTCATGGTATGATTTATTAGCTACATGTTCTTTCAGACCCGACGTGGAGAATAACAGAAAAAGTGTGAGAGATGGAAATGGAATGAATGCTTTGGTGACAGGATGAAAAACGAATGAGATAGAATCCTGATGGACAGGTGGAAAATTTCTCTTCTTACCAGCGCATTGAAGTGATCATCAAATTTCTATATACGGTTGATCAATCATTGCTGCAGAGAGAGTGGACTAAAGACACATTCTTATGCTATTAGGATTAGAAAGATACTGCACCCTCATAAAATTCATATTTTTCACAAAATAGGTGAGACTATTCCATATGTTGTAGAAAAAGCAAGTACGGTATCTACAGCACAGTGGAGTAGCATATCTTTAAACTTAATTTTAGAGAAAAACAAAAAGACTCAATACCTGGTTAAATAACTTAAATGTGTAATATCTGCAAGGCAAGGCACTTTACTAGCCAACTATTTGTGTATTTCACACCCAAAAAAAATAAAAAATAATCGACCAACTGCCATTATCTCTGCTGGAGAACCCTTTAATAAACTTAAATTGGGATTGACGTCATTAGGAACTTCCTGCTTTGAAATTTCTCATTGGCTCGTCCCTTTTAACACAAACAAATTCGGCCACGGCTGCCTCATAGCAAAACCAGAGCATACGGTTGTGTAACACTACCGGGACCTTCTTTAGGGGAAAGCTAAACATTATCAAGCTAGCTGAAATGTTAGGAAGGTGCTTTGAAAACCTTTAAAAGTTAGTCACCAGGGGCCTCATTAGAGACATTTCCTAAGCCTGAAATCCTATCTTATATTTCAGTTTATTTATTTTTTTGGTATTTCAGAAACATGTTTCCTTACTCGCATTTAGGAAAGAATCCTATCTTATCTAGCTATTACAGAACCATCCTAATTTAGGGATTTCCCAAGTTAGGAATCCTAAGTTAGTATGGCATAGACCCTGTCCTAAATTCTAAATAACTGCCAATAATGTCAGCAGCACTCCTTGTATAGCAACGAAGATGAGGAACATGAACACAGAAATAATGATTGAAAGGCTACTCAAACCATATGATGACCCATTAAATTTGTATGTATTAATGGCTATATATCGACTGCCAAGACGATTCATTTTGAATTTGATCGACGTGTCCATAATAGCAGTAAGAGCCGTTGATATTATGGCTTGTCCATCTCAAGCAGCCTACCAGTACATTCTAATCAAAAGAGATAGATACAAGCTTGTATAGATACAAGCACGACAGGACGACTGCCCATTGAAAAATCGAATTTACAGTTATCCTTATGTTTTCCTAAGTTAAGATAACATAGGAGGTCTGAGATAGGATAGGACACGAGATTAGGAATTGCTTCTGTAATAGGAAAATAGGATTTTTCCTATCTTTGAAACTGAAGTTAAGATAGGACCAGCAGATATTTTTCTGTAATGAGGCCCCAGACCTCTAAGATGCAAAAAGCAGGCACTGGTCTATCGTTGCACACGGTGGCATAGCTTGTGTTTGTACCTTTCTTGGGGGCATATATTAGCTGTCCTTCTCAAGCAACACCCCCAGGAGAGAAGAGAAAAGATAAAGAGATCAGTGGATGCCTGTAGAGTGGCAGCAGAAGTGGCAGAAAGGAGTGCAGATGGGAGGGGAGGGGAGGGAGAGAGAGAGAGAGAGAGAGAGAGAGAGAGAGAGAGAGAGAGAGAGAGAGAGAGAGAAAGAGAGAACAGAAACAACAGAGGAGAGTAAAGAAAAGCAAAGCCATGTGTTGAACACAAAACTCTGGAAAACAGAAAAGAAAGACATTAGATGTGGCAACTGAGGAAGTGACATCATCACAGCACGAGAGAGAGAACCCGGGTTAGACAGTGGGGAAAAATGATAATTGGAGATTATGAGGACAAAAGTAGAAAATGAGTGGATATTATAACAGCAAAGAAAAGTCAAAACAAGGTGAGAATTAAACCCATTTAAGAAAAAAGGAGACAAGTAGAGAAAAAGAGAGAATGAGCGAGTGAATGAGGGATAACATGATATTAAAGGACTCCGAAATGAGGTTGCGCGTTTTGAGTCGCAGTCTTTTTACTTTTTAGAGGCCACTACCCAGGCGCCGGACAATAACATCCCCCCTGGCTCTAGGCCGCCCCACCACTCGCTACCAAACAGGAAATGAGCTCACCGATCCTTCCGCTCAGCCTTTAGGTTTAATGACGCAAGCGGGTACTGCTTCGTGAAAACCATTTCAGGGGTGGGGTATGGAGTTGGCCATCTACCGCCATATTGCCATAACTAGATTCTGACAACAGTCCCGAGAGGCAATTGGACAATCGGCATTGTCCTGTGTCGGCCCTGGGTGGGTGAATAGCATTTAAGAATTTGCAAAATAGAGGAATGTCGAACGTGGGCGGGTTTTTGTGCGGATTTGAGCGCACTGCGTGGTCCCGTACTGAAAGCTGAACTGGCTATATGAATAAAAGAGAGAGGAGCAGGAGAGAGAGAGATAAAGAAGGGAGTGGATGGATGTACAGTCGTGAGTGAACCGCCAGCAAAAAAATCTGCATCGTTGGCTGTCGTCGCCATCTAGTGGACCTGTGGTGAATCGCAGTGAAAATTGCTGGCCATGGACACCATCCGTCAAGCCAACACAGAGCAAACAAGTTTCCTTGTTAGCCGTGCCCAGAGACGGCATGCTTACCGTCCAGCTCCTCGTCTGTTGTCAGCTCGTCGTTGGAGCAGATGCTCAACACGTTCACCAGCATCTCAGTGACTGCAGGAACGAGAAATGTAATTAGATGGCAGTGTGAGGCTCTACAGTGATACGACAGATACGGTAAACAGACTAGCAAGGTAGTGTCTAATTATGAGCCACGGAGGGCCAAAAGTAAGCACGTTATCACAGCAACCAAACACCACAGCAGCGTGTAAGCAGCTACGGGAACATTAGCATTATCTTGTTAATAAATTGTCAGCAGAAAACAAATTAGCCCAGCGTTCCTAAAAAAAAGGTGCATCAGAATGAGCGTGAACCCTGACGCCACATTGCTCGCCTCCGCTCATTATTAATTCCCAAATCTTGACGTTCATCGTTATTCAGTGATCACATAGGGGGGGTCATGAACTCACCCTTCTCGCCGACGAAGGGCAGGGACCAGGTGAAGACGTCCATGAAGTTGGGCAGCCAGTAAGGGTGGGGGGAGCAGTTGAACTGTCGGATGTTCATCACATTGTTTTCATACTTCAGCACAGCCGCTGGGGAGAGGGGGCAAGAGGGATGGCCGATAAAGGATTTGTATATAGGGCTACTCGAGAAGGCATAAAATACTATAAATGTCATGAATGCATAGAACATACAAGGTGGCGTCCTAAAATTAAATGTGTTAAAAATGTGAGACTTTATTTTCGACCATATGAGTGTTTTTAGCACTCTAATGTGGGCGGGACCTTCAGGACCGTAGTTAAGCAACATTTGTTAAACATTAATTAAAAAAGTGTAGTGTATAAGCATTCAAAACACAAAAGGTGTAGCACCACATCTAAGGAGAAGACACAATTCCTGCCTTGCAGGTAAACCTGGCCGTGTTGTTGAATAACAACTAGAAGCTATCTTGGCCTTAAGTGCTCGCATCAAATGAGATTTGAGATTGCCTCTTGTGTCAGCACCTCCTCCCAGGGACAAGTTGGTACAGCGGTCCCTAAATGCACATTATATACAGTACATACACCCAACTGTGTAGCATTGGTTTAAATGTTTTGTCCAAGGAGTACAAGGAAAAGCTTTCACGCGCTTTAACTATAAATAAAGATAAGAAACAAGCCATGGTAACCACTAATAATATCAACCAATCCCACTTTTGCCTCATTTACCCCCTCCCCATGTTTTATTCCCTTAGTTTCCTCCATGCCAATGTGTAGCAATTTAGCAACAGCAGCTAGCTAGCGTACACCACATCTAAAGCCTAAAGAGGGAGGGAGAACTGAAACGCAGTGCCAAGAGTGAGCGAGAACCTTTATCTCTTCGGCATGTACAGTAGGCCTAATAATAAGCGTATGAGATTCTTATGAAAATGTCTTCACTGCACTCAGCTCATAACCCTCCTTGGTGTGAGTAACCAAGACTTATTACTGTTGGGGGATTTAATCGACTCCTGCATTTAGAAACACACGATGTGACAGAAAAAGAACAAAATGAAGACTGCACAAATGGGACACAAAAAGAAATGAAAGCCTTGACAAAGGCAGTGACACAAAGAGACCCCATTATCATGGCATGTTTAAATAAAAAAGACATTATAAAGATCCACTTAGAATGAAATACATTTTTAGGCAGACCTTGTTTTATTCAACTGTAACACCGAAAAGTAGTGACAAAATACAAATGTAGTGAAAACCGTAGTACGTATTAATACATTGCCATATTGTGATACACAATTTTGTAATCTAAATGAATGACAGGGTATGAGATTTGCATACTTGCATACTTGCATGCTTCCAAATACCAAAACAGTTAGTGTAATGTAACCCATATCCCAAACCTCAATGGATTCTTTAACATGAATGATATAGTGTGTAAAATGCCCAATGCATATCGTGACAGTACCTACTTTCATATCGCCCAGCACCTATTTATGCATATTTATGTTTAGGCTGCAAGAATAGTGCTGTGACTGTGAATAAACATCAAATTCCAAATGAATGTCAATGAAAATCTGAGGCAACTGCTATTATGGCTGAAATAAAAATCTGAATATATAATGTTTCATAACCAAGAACTTGCTGAAGCTTGTATTTTAAACTGCAAAAGAAGCAGGCCAGTCACATGTCACTCGAGCTTCAGCTACAACTGCATTTAAAACTACTGTTGCCCAACTGCCAAACAAGAAAAACAAAACAAAAATAACATGGCGTGTGCACAGTTAACACTAGTCTGAAGCTTACCATAACAGATGGCCTGGTAATGATTTACATGTACTGTTGCAAACAAAAAAATGCATGCGAATGAAACGCAGGTAGCCAGGCTGTTAGTGGAGTTGGGGGGTTGCTGTTCACATATTTTACACTGCTGGCCTTCCGAATCAATCCTCCAGAACATTCCTTCCATGTATTGATTACCATTTTCTCGGCCCAGTGAAACATGTCTGTCATTCGCAAGATCGGAAAACAAATAACATCACGTAAACACGCGGCTCAGCATCTGGGCCCTATGAGGCCAAATGGGTTTCATTACTTTGCCTCGAAATGTCAATTTCTGCTGAAAGAGGCAAAAAAGTCGAAGCGAGAGCGAGCTAACATACACAGGAAAGCAAGACAATAAGATGATAAGTAGCCGACAGAAAAACAGATGCCAAAATATCGGGTTTCAAGTGCTTAGTTAACGGGTTTTCCGTTAACTAAGCACTTGAACCTACTGTGTACATGAAACACAAATGTGGACAGCTGTACAAATGCAGTGTTATTGAATGTGTGTGTGTGTGTGCATGTGTATGTGCGTATGGTAGGGTTGTTTTTATTAGCAAATTTTTCGAAGCTTGAGACTAGACTGTAAAAATAAATCAAGGTTAAGGTTTGTAAATTCTATCAGCCAGTCTACCCCTCTACCTGGAAGTTGAAAACACAAAGGCGAGTTTTTCCCCTGCTTTAAAACGTGTGTAAAACACAAACAAATATAGTGGTTATAGAAGAAGCTACATTTCACATCTTACCCAATGCCTTTATCATTATCAGAAACAGACCACACTAAACCTGATCTATGCACTGCTTAAGGTTGAGTGCAAATTTAGAACAAAACATCGGCATCCTAAATATATCCACCAAATGGATTTAGGTGGCCCGCCTGTGCCAGACTGACCCAGGTCCAGGAAAGCGGACACCGTGGTCGGGTCAATGCGGGGGACTTTCCTGCCTCCGAATCGTTGGGAAGGGTTGAGAATAGAAAGCTGTCAAATTTGGCATGACAGGCAGCCGAGCGGGCTGCTACGAGCCCTGTTGCGACACAGACGGAAACAAACACATCCCCGCTAAGGCTGGGGGGCTTACCTCTATGCGGGTGTGTGTTTACGTGCGTGGGCACGCAATTAAGCCATGGCATTGCATATACAGTAACCGTGGGATCAAAACACCCCCCCGCCCCAGAGTGTACTGCATAGCCAGGCGTTATATTCTGCTGCAGCGTCCTCTTTGTAACTGGACACATAAAGAGCACCCGCTGTTCGATACGGCGTGTTCTCCTGAAAGGGAACACGGCTTGTAGAAAACAGGGGGGCTACGAATGGGGTTGCGCTACTATTAAACATTAATAAAAATAACCAACATTAAGGGATGCTCGAATATAACAAAACAAATCGAATAAAGAAACTGTGCACTCTTTTAAGAATGCAAAAGTTCACACAGCCTGAGAAAAGTCCACTTGTATCCTGACAAACGACTATTAAAAAGCCTAGGCAACTATACTGGCACGCCCCTGGAGGAAATAAGAGATAAGATAATGATAATAAAAGAGAAGTAGAGCCATTGTGTCGCGGTGTGCATGAAAGCGTGCGCACAGGCGTGGGCAGTCATTGCATAAACATCACGTATTCCATGAACACGGACGGGGGGCCCTTGCATTGAATGCACCCACCAAGGCCCCCAGAGGGAGCGGGCACCTACTGGGAGAAGAGAGAAGGTCAGCTCCCCTGCCAATACTTCATATCGGATTCCCTTTATTAAAAAAAAAAGGGAGACGCACAAAACCTCACTGTACTAAGCAGATGTTCACCCAGCAAGGGGTAAGCGCTGGTCAAGGCTTTGGATCAGCATAGGTTTTGATCCTGCGATCATAGAGACCTCGTGGGACACAAGGTTGAGTTTTCCTTCATTGCCCGGCGAATACAACTCTGCAGGCTCACCACTAGATGTCTCTGTTGCTCTAGCCTTGATAGCCGAAAGGGAAGGCGAGGGTTGGGGGGGTGCGCGCTGCTGCCACGGTAACACAGACACATATTCCGCGGTGACACCCGCTCATTAAACATTCATGAGGGAGTGCCGCACGCGCCAGGGTTTCACCCGGCAACGAGGAGGGCCGCTACAATCCCCCCGCAGGTGGAAGAGAGGGAGATTCCTCAATCGTCCCCGCCCTGGGGTGGGGGAGGGGGTAGGGGGTGGGGTTAATGCTGACTGGGTGTGGATTAAAGCCCCCTTCCTGCTATTACGTTTCACTGTTTAGTGCCCCTGTCTTCCTGTCCTTGTCCGTCACTATCTGATGTAAGAAAAACAAACATGGCTTTTTACATCTGTCGCCGCGGCAGACGTGGAGGAGAAACAGGAGAAACAGTGTATGACTGTGTTCTGCATACCATTCTATTCAAACACAGCCAGTGCCGTACACATACACACAACTGCGTGACAAGGCATTGGCTGAACAGAAAACATAAAGAGGTTTACTGAAGGCTGAACAGCAAAACGGTTCTCTCTGCTTCTATCATTTTTCTTTTGGAGTGGTAGGCAGGGATAGAGGACCCTCTCCTCCCCCCACACTGGAGTCTTCCCTGCACTGGCTTCCATCCTGCTATTTATTCCAGTGGCAGGGCCAAGAATCATGCCACCGCATTCTCAACACCTACCTAACGCATGACCGCAGGCCAGAAACTAGGCGTATCCAGCCCAGTTTGACCCGTGCGTAATCTCCCGGGCGACGACCCTGGCCCCACCATCTCCCTTGCTAGCTCTCGTCTAGCAACAGCAAATTCATCTTTGAAAAGAAATTATACAAATATTTTCAGTGTCTGTTCCTTTTTTCTCACCGCAGCGTTGACCAGTAACAGCGACTGCTACTGCTTTGCTGAGTTTGCTAAACAGGTGTGGGGTGAGCAGGGTTGGCATTATCACTATTAATCAACTTGTAGTGCTCCGATGGCTGGACTGTGAGTCGGCAAAAATCGGGGGCTGCAGTGTTTGGTTTCAAACAGGCTTGGAGCCAAGCCAGCCACCTCTATACCCCTGCGTTCTGCTATTGAGCCTGGGTTAGGGTCGGGACGGATGCTAATCGCTGTGGAAACTGGACGGGCAGCCAGCGGCCTGAATGATGAAGAGATAAAAGGGGGAAGAAGGCTTCTAATCCCGGGTGCGGATTTGTGCCGACTCAGCCATTACACCTCCGCACATTTATTTATTTAATTTTTTTTAAACGTTAGGCCCATCGGCCCCGGCCGTTGCCATGGCTGTCAGTGTTGCATCATAGCCACTCCCCTCTGATGGGAGCGATGCTTAATGTCTGGCAAATCCCAGGGCCTAGATTGACGGGAGTTGCTGATGCTGGGCCCCCGCTCGCCCCCCCCTTCAGATTTATGTCGCTGCTCAATTGGCCATCAATCACTGGTTCATGACTAACGGCCCAGAGCTGGCGAAGGGCAATTCATTACAGTCTGGCTTTGGTTAGGAATAGTGAACCCCACATGACTGATTAGAACAACATCCCAGTGCCCGTTAGGACTGTGTTGGTCAACTGTGACACTTCCAAGGTGCATCAAAGGTAACGTTAAAACGAGTACAGTAAAGCTACTATTTGAGGAGCCATTATTTTGATGCTTCTATGATAAGCAGTATTTAGAAATACTACCCAAAAAAATAATGATGACAAATGCAATGTTCAGTAGGTAAAGCTCAAGATAGCAGTTAGCTCTTTCTTTTATGGAGGGTCACACTGCACTTACACCAACACCAACACACATACACCAAATCTTTTCCGATACTTGAGCTGCTCCACAATGAGCTTGCAGGGTACAAAAGGATAAGCAAAGCAGTAGGTTGCCAAAACTGCAAGCGACTCGCATCTAACACCAGTTGGTTTGTTTGTTTATCCGAGTCGTGTTGACTGTGAAACCCAGGAAGATGAGTTGGCAGGAACCAAATGAGTGTCCTAATAATAAACAATAAACCAGACGGACTCAAGCAAATTGTCTGGTCGTTTCCTAACCGTCCTTACTGTTTACGGCGGGAGAATGGGTTTGTGGCGACACAAATAAACAAATGCACACTAATCTCATAACAAAAAAAAACCTGCTGCAAGCCCAAAAAACAATTACAAAACACAACCAAATAGCAGCGTCACTATATCTTGTCACGTGCACCATTTTCACACCAGACATCGTTTCAATATACACCTTTGTGATAGTATTTGCCTGAAGGAGGATCACACGACGGTGCCATAAACAGCACTGCCATCCCACCTACCCCTTGGGCGTTCCTCCTCCTCCACCAACAACACCCCCCCGCAGATAAAGCAGATACTGCCAGCCTGTCTTGGGGACAACTGCTGACTCACAACACAAAGGCGAGCAAGCCATGTGGACCGGCTCCAGGACAGTACAGTTCTGCGCCCGGCCCCTCCCCTGACTTGACCCCACTCCAAACATTGCTGGGCAATACTGAGTACTAAGAATATAGGACTGTATCACAATATAATATTACTCTGGTTACATAAGCCTTCGCACTACTTAAGTGTCATTGACACACTGAAGGTCTTGATATTGCTCTTTAAACAAAACAACTTTCCCTTAACTAACTTTCTAAGCTTACCCAAACACAACCAAACCAATCTCACACCATGGACATGGTATGTATATGCTATACTACAGTGTTTTTCAAAGTGTGGGTTGGGACCACCCCAAAAAGGCTTACGGCATCACAGGTTCAACATATCTATAGATTAATCAACAGTGCTTGTTTACATATTTATACATCTTATATGATGTATTATCATAAAAGCTTTTTCTTTGTGGGTGAGAAGAAAATAGGAACAGATGTCCAATATTTCAAGTTATCCCAATAACTAAGATGCTGAATAAGACTTACAGTAACCATATCATTACTTTTTCCAACTGTCAATTTGGACTAGAAACTTAAAGCTAAACTTTCCATTTCAGTATGTGTTGCTCTTTTTTCAGAATGAGAGGATAGATCAAAGATGATTGGTTACAATCCAGAAATGATGTCACATCTGGGGCCAGATCGGACTGGCCTATTTTTCACCATAAGAGGAATTGTTGCTAAATGACATTTTTAGACACATTTCAAAATTAGTCTAGGACCTTTGGGGCCCTTCAGACAACACAAGGGACCACACAACTGAAAAAAAATTGAATTTTACAATAGGGAACCGTTAATCATATTCCAACGCTCATTCCTACCTTTGTTGTTGTACACATCTAGGTAGTTTGGTGCCGAGAAGATGGTGATTAGGGATGGAAAGCCAGTGGTCTGACTCTTTCTGTACATGCGATACCTGTCAGCGGCAAAAAGAGAAGTCAGCAAGTTGAAGAAGTTACAACATTGGTGCTTATGGACTCCTCCCCAGCCAGTCAACCCTTGGGATGTGATAAAGCGATCTGGAGTGGTTTGTGTTTACTGTATGTGCCCTATGGGTATATTGGTTGATGGGTTGGCAAGGGAGCTACTCAGCTGCATCTCATGCCAGCAGCTCACCGTGTGCCAGGTGGGATACCCTCACATTGCCTGGATTAACTAAAGGAAACCCTATATAGGACAAATCAGTAATTTATTGGTGCCTGAAGGCAACGCCAGGTACGATCTTATCTTGATTAAGTGAATCTAGCTTAAGTCAAGTGTAGAGAAACAAGCAATGGGAACCTGAACCAAGCCAAGTGCAGAGAAACAAGCAATGGGAACCTGAACAACAGAAGTTGAGGGCAGCAGGGAGTCCTGTGTGCACTATGAGAGCGCAACAGTAAATAACGAGGGTAACCTTGCCTGTCCGCCCACCCCTCTGTCTTCACAAACCAACTGTGAAGAGGCTTTCTGTTAGCCTTCATAAACAGAAGAGGCACACTGGGGGCTCTTGGTGTGTCTGCAACGTTTAAGGGAAAACAAATGCTAAGAGAGAGAGACAGCGAGATGAGTCACGACTTGCGAGGATTTGCACACAGTCTCCCCCTGTTCTGGGGACAAGCTGTGTGGCACCAGGTAAGCTAATGGGCAGGCGTTGCCTAGATACCTTGAGAAATTATTTTAAATCATGGAACTTTATTTAAATAGCTCGGCTTTGACTCGCTGAGTAGCAAAATGGCCTGGGTGACATTAAAAGGAACACTCCTCAATTGTGTCACGGTGCAAAATTCCAGCTCACTGTTTATGTTTGACACAAGTGTAGGTAACATCATAATGTTTTTGTAAATCCTGTGTGTGTCCCCGCAAGGGACAACTTTAACATTGGCCCATAATTAATGCTGCTTTTAACACTAAAAGTTGACGACTAGGGTCCACATTTAAAAACAGTTCAGTGTACAGACGATTTAGCACTAGAAACACTTTTGTGGCAGCTGAAAATCGCCCATGGACCATCTCAGTTTTACTGCTCAAGCCGTTACAAATCTTGTACTAAGCGGGGTAAACGCGGTGCCCGTCTGTGTGCCAAGGCAAAATATTGTCGCTAATGGCTTTCGTTCTATTTTGGAAATTAACTGAACTCATAACTGAAGCTTAAATCATGCCTAGTGTCGTCTCCCCTAGGGTTCAAGTTGACTTGTCGGGAGTGCTTCAAATGCTTCATGGCTATTATTTAGGTTCGACGCAGACTGCTCTGCAGCACCGCTGTGCATTAGGGAGAGACTGTTAGGCCCATGGCGAGCGCCACTTACCCGGCGTCCTGCGCCTCATGAGCTCGGATGACAGATAATAAGTTATTGTGTTGTAGGAAGTCACAGACGGCAGGGTAGCTGTTGGAGGGAGGGAGGGAGGGAGGGGGGGAGAGAGAGAGAGAGAGAGAGAGAGAGAGAGACACCGTTTACTCATAAATCAATAAAAAGTCCAATATGAGAGAGAAAGGTCAATATAAATAAGTAAATAAGACACAAACGCACTGATTGTGCTCAAGGAAATCTCAGCAAACCCACAACACAGTTTCATTTAGTTTGGGTCAAACACAGTTAATACAAATGTGTGTTTTTATAGCTTTGAGTCCATTTGAACAAAGATGACTTCTTGAGCATTTAGTCCTAAAAATTTTTTTTTCATATTTCCTATGGTTTTATGATGGCCCACAATCAAAATAACAATCCATAATAAGCTTTGGTTTCATAGCGTCAATCTTAAGAGGGTCTGCGTTCCGACCTTGTTTTGGAATGAAACAAATAATGTCAAGTATGAGACATGATTCCTAAAAGAATTGCTGTGGAATCTGTGCGTGTTGTATGTACTTACACTGATCAGTTCAGTCTCAAAGCGGAGAGGCCAAACCTAACTTCCAACATTCTAACGGCACT
This sequence comes from Percopsis omiscomaycus, assembly GCA_027575585.1. Taxonomy (NCBI): domain Eukaryota; kingdom Metazoa; phylum Chordata; class Actinopteri; order Percopsiformes; family Percopsidae; genus Percopsis; species Percopsis omiscomaycus. The sequence goes on along the minus strand of JAODLI010000010.1, from coordinate 873,035 downwards.
CGACGTCCCCAGTATTCCATTCTATAACCTTCCTTACCTGCCGTCCGTTTGGACCGTCCAAGGACCGTCTTAATTAAGATGTCTAGACCTCGAAGCATTTCACATGTAGTCCAGATTTAAGTTGCATAAATGCAATATTTTCCTTGGAGGTTTCCTTGCCATAATTATGAAAAACAAACAAAACAACGGTGAACTTTAGGTGACCTTTTAATATGGTACAGCTGTGTAAACTACTGATTTGATATATCATTTTACAAATCAATATCCAAATTAGACCTGGTACAGTGTATGAATGGGGCAAACCTTTATAACAATACAGTAGGCTCAAATTTGATTTCCTTCACTATGTAATTATAGACTGGTAGCATCATGGTAAACTTAGTCTTTTTTACTGGATGTTCATACTTGAAGGCAAACTGTATTTTGACTATTTGACCATAGCTAAAATGTAATTTAGATTTAAACTTACGAAACAGGTAGCGACACCAAAGCAGGACTTAGCCATTTTAAAAACCAACAGAATATTGTGTTTTGGGAAGAGAGGAGTTAAAAATGAACGCTTTATTTCTCTCCTGAGTTGCTGCAGCAGATGTAGATTCATGTCATCAGGGGACGTTCACTAAATACATTTTGGCCTAGTTCTGGCTCTGTGTTTTGGCAGAAAAACATTTCCCATCTGTCTGACTAGCAGGCACAGCTGTTAAAGAGCTTGATGGACAACATGACAAGTCCTGTCTGATCTCATCGCCGACTTCTTGATGCTTCTACCCAGGGGTACATTTTCATGTTTAGCACATGTAAACACCCGTCCAACTTTAAAATTGCCTCGACAGCCCCGAAACAATGGCAGGAATAAATGATTGAACAACATCTTTCACACCGCGTTATGTTATATTTACGCTTAGCAGTGGAAGCTCGAGGGACAACAAATGTGTTTGGAAACGTGCAATTTCATGCCTCGGCAGCGTTTGTAAAACTGTTACGAGTTGGACGTGCAATCGCGGTTGCTGCGAGGCAGAGGAACCGGGCTGTTTCAAGAGGGATGTTGAGGAATGGTTCAGTCCAAAGTCTACCATAAATTCTGGATGCCAGCGTGACACCAATTAGTCGTCCCCCCCCTGCTCCCGAGCAGATAAAATGGAAGACATTGATGAAAACAAGTCTCCAGAGGAATGTGAACCAAATGGCAGGCGGTTAAACGGTACAGGGCCACTAGTACAGAAACTAAAAGCAGTGGCAAAAGTGGACATGGCATCAGCTGTTTGAAGCCAACGTGTTACCTCGTCCGTCTTTTTAAGTAGAGTCATAGCTACTTTGTTGTGCTTATGGGGTAAATATTCTTGGAAGACAAGCAAAACAGAATTTATGGTGGAAACTATCGCGTCAAGAAAAAATAATTACCCCTCCAGTCCAAATCTACAATTACAGCAGCATAAGAAGATCATTAGCAGAAAGTGACATTAAAATACTGCTCATTAGGCAGCGATGAAGCACCTGTTCATAGACTAGTCCCTAAATGCGCTAGCACTATTTGGCAAAAAATATATAAATAAATACATTTGAAAAAGGGAAAAGAAAATGCATATTAAGCTTGGGGTTGTTTTCGACTGCTCGCACTGTGGCCTGCCCCTGGCATGAAGTAAGAATGGCTCGGGCCATAATGAGCTGAAGGGGCGCAGGGAACACATTTAGAGAAAATAAGAACTGTGCCCCATGGTAATGTGCCAGTTCATTACAATTTGTGACAGCACGAGCTACCCGCTTCTAGCCTCTCTCTGTTTGTTAAAAGTGTTCGGAGCTTAAATGCGAACCATATTCGTACTACTGCGGTGCCCACGCCGACAAGCTGTGTGCATGCCGGGCCAGGGCACCCGGAACGTGAAGCAAATGGACTTGGACAGGAAAATGAAGAGGTTGCGGGAACGTTTTGGCTCCAGACAGATTCCCTTGATTTTTCAATCCATCAGGAAATGAATAATTTTGCCATTTCCTTCATGATTCATATTCTGACTGCTTCCATACCCGTCTACACTTGGGTTTAGATTATCGAAAAAGGGATGCATTGCCATAGACTACACAATGGGCTATATTTTGCTAGAAAAAAAAACATAAAACAAACAAACGTATCCATTGTAATTAATGGAGACATGAGATCTGGGTCACTGTCAACATAGCACAATACAGCGGTCGATACCTGGAAACAACAGGTCCCACAAGAGACACCGCCAACAACCTCAAGAGCCTCAAGTCTGACCTCACCTGTAGAAGTAGGAGCAGCCTCGCACCGTGTTGTGTGTGAAATGCTCCTGGGTCTTCTCATTCCCGAAGTCCTCCAGTGGGTCGGACCAGAGCAGGTCGCACATGGGCCCGTACGCCGGAGGCTCTTTGAATCTGTCTAGCTGTGGGAGGAGACAGGTAGGGACTCCGTCAGCCTCCACAACGTTTGTTTAATGCCGTTTTCCCCCCCCCCACTATTGGGAATTCTGTGTGTAGACATTAAAGTGCTCGCGTTTTTTCTTAATAAAAAAGGAAAACTCCTCGATTTGTGTTCGAGCATTGCCCTTGTGGTTGAAACCAGCGTTACAAACAACACTGTAGTTCTGGTTCCCTCAACGCGGAGTGGCCGGCACGCCCCCTGCGGCCACCACGCACTTTCCTGGATACGTTTAAACAGTACGCTGAAAATGGACATTTGGGGTCAATAAGGCAATCGAAGAGTGCGCCTTTAAAAAGATGTACCCTACCTTTCCAGTGAACAAGAAACCAAGAGATTCTAAATTCCCCTCAATGTAGGAATCAGTAGACTTTAAAGGGCTATCGCTACCACAAGCTATTCCAGCACTGGAATTGCTTTAAGGTGGCCAGTGACTGTAAACAATTAGGTCCTAATGTAAATGACTTTTGCTTTGAACGTCAGATAGTGTTGCTCAAACAAAGAGCTAGGGGATTATTGGGAGGATAAAGTGATGGACACTTCAATGGAGCAAATTCTATTATGCATGCACTCCGATTGTAGCCGCAAAATCCATTTGGAATTATTGAATTAGGTTGAGAGCGAGCCCCTGAATCCACAACATTTTTTAATCAAGAGTAAAGGCCCGAGCAGCGGCTGCAATCCCTGTGCTCAAATCCCGAACATTATTTGAGACAGACCGGGAGGATTAGTTGATATTCTGCTACCAAGCTTATTTCAGTCAAAATCAACCCAAGTGAAATGTTTATCATGTGCTTCAAATATTCCCGTGTATGAATGAAAAACAAAATGGGTGGGTGGAGGCCCAGTTTTTTTTCCCCAGAGCGAATTCATTAAGCGGGATTTGCTAGTAGCGTGCATGCAGTGCAGCTGTTTGGAGGCGGACATTTTTAGCTTCCTAGTTTTTCATATTTTCTAGCAAAATAAACGGTCTTGCGTGGAAGACGTACTTTCCTAATGTCGTCGAGGTTTGTGATTTCTGGAGACAGTCCGCCGTGAACACACAGGAACTGCTGGTTCATAAGGGCAGCCAGGGGAAGGCAGTCGAAGGCGTCCATACAGGCATCGTACACCCGCTCTGAATACTTTATTCTACCTGTTGGATGAGGATAGGGAACGGAATTAGCATGCGCCAAAACAAACAACATGGCTCAACCACACACACTGGGGCAGTGTGCAGGCTGGGACAAAAAATGGCTCTTATAAAAGTGCCAAAAACATCCCATAGACATGCAAAAAAAAAAAAACAGCCTAATTTCACAGTGCCCTTGTTTCTCCCCCCACTACAGTGTCTGGGTCCAAAAGAAATACTTCTGACATGTGTAAATATCAAGGAGAGCAAAAATCTGTCTGAAACCTTGACTGTGCCAGAGGGTACTTTTCTGTGATCGTTTGAGGTCAGTTACAGTGCTGGATGCATAATGAGATGATTTTTCTTTCCTTTTTATTTTTTGTGGAAAAAATAACGATTCTGTTTCCAGTCAGTGCTGGGATTCACTAAACTAGGCCGTGTTTGGGAAGCAAGTTGAAAGGGAAAGTGGCCATGTGACCCGTGTGGTGAAGCGGTACTTACATTCTTGCTTAAATGTGAAATACTCTGTTAAATGTCTACATTCATGGTTCCCGCGCAGCAAAAACAGTGTTTTGGGGTAAAGGATCTTTAAGGCCCACAAGTACAGCACACACTAAAAGGAAAAAAAGAACACAGAACAGTCAGCTTTACTTGGCAACATTATCGCTGACATGAAACGGCAGTTGCACTTATAATCAAACATTTATATAGAACATTTTGTGAGGCTTGTTGAAATAAGAACAAGGGACATCACATTCTCAGAGAGCGGTTAGAGAACAACTCCTTTCTCCATTTAAAAGTGATTTATCATACAAACAAAAAAACTTTAAAGAGCAATGTCTTACTCATGGAGATGTTCATGATATATGGCAGTAAGTATTCAGCCATGAAAATGTTGGCCTTTTTCATCACGATGCGCTAAGATAGCACTAGCCTAAGATAGTACTGGATCGCGTTAACTATCCAGTGTGCATTTGCAGATAATTAGACTCCAATATTGATCATATCTGACACCCGCAGTCTGGTTTGAAATACGCTCAGGCAAGGCTATTAATAACCACAGGATCAGTTGTCCTTCAACATGTGAAAAAAAAAAAAAGAGAGACAGAAAGCAAACACGGTGCGCATGTACTTACTTCAATACTGAAATACCCTCTGTCAACATAGTCCCCCAGGAAAAGGTAGCGCGTGGATGCAGGCGATCCTCCTACTTCAAACAGCTTCATCAGGTCGAAGAACTGCCCATGGATGTCGCCGCAAACTGGAGCGAGACGGAAAAGAGAAAGAAGAGAGTGTAAAGACGGGAGCTATTTTTACGTGTCAGAAGAGTGTTGACAAGCCTATACAACAAAAAGAAAAGCTGTTTGCTTTTAGATACCCATAGTTTCAGAATTGTATGCCAAATAACTTTAGTAAGGCCTCAAGAGAAATAAATTCTACCATAAAGGTTGAAAGAGATAGAAACAGAACAAAACAGAACAAACCACAGCCACGAATACAATACATTATGGTATTAGATAAAAGAGATATACAATTTCCTTCATAGAAATAAACATATTTAAACTGTATTTACATTAGATTTAGAGCATTTAGCAGACACTTTTATCCAAAGTGACATTTGTCAATAGCTGAATGGGTCAGACACCAGTCATCCTAAGCAAACAACATTCTGTTAGAATAATGACATCAGCAGGTCACCAGGGCTAACTTAGTTATACATTTCACAACAACCATTACATAAGCATACAATTCAGTCCTTGAAATAATTGCTAAGCTTACTGTACAAGCAAAGAGCTTAAACCTTATAAGAGTTTATCCTAACAGAGCAACCAACCAACTTTTCAATTCATACAATAAAAAATACATATA
>JAODLI010000010.1:855146-867521 GCA_027575585.1 Percopsis omiscomaycus | reverse complement strand
CACACACACACACACACACACACACACACACACACACACACACACACAAACACACACACACACACACACACACACAGCTGAACAATCAAACAACACACATGCATGCAGAGAAACACACACACAGTCACATACACACATCATGTACAAGGCTGTTTACCAACACACAACAGTTGGATTATGGATTACTGGTCAAACGAATGATGATAAACATGCAAATGCACGTATCATATTTACACAGCCGCTTTTCAGCAGGGGGTGCTAATCACAAAAAATACTTGGGTCACCATGGCGATTTATGAATATACAGCTTGGTACAGTATATCTCACATAAAGTTGCGGGCTGCAGATTTCAAGGCTTAGAGACTTTTCTAGAATATATTACATTTCCAAACATCCTGCAAACATCAAACTCCAACCAAGAATGAACTTGAATGTTCTTTGAATATATTACAGCAGGGAGGGGTGGGGGGTATTTTATGCTAAAAGTTTTTGGATTTTATGCAAGGGCTTTTGGCCTGAAACCATTTTAATGATTTTTTCTCTCCACTCGGTTGCAGGTGAGACTCTTTGAATCTGGTGGAGTCATGCCTCCGAATGCGCGACCCTAACATCACACACACACACACACACACACACACACACACACATATTCTGGCTGCTCCAGGTGCCAGGGTGTGAAGGGATCATCCAATCACAGCGCTCGGCTGAATCTGGATGGTGGCCATCGTGTTATTAAAAGCTCCGGGTGAGCTTTGCAGCATGCCTCTCCTCCTGCACTCCAAACGCACTTTCTATAGACAACCCCTAGAAAATAAATACTTTACCAAGCAGTGGGCACACTGGCACCAGAGGGAGAAACTCATTTAGCGTTTTATTTATTTATTTATTGCTATGCTAGCTATGCTATGCTAGCTATGATATGCTAGCGCTGAATAAACCCTTAGCATTTGTTTTGCAAGGGGTTGATAAGGAATCAATTTACAGATGGTATATAGGACATCGGCCCATGATTGATGTCTCCATTTCGCTGCTCTCTGTGTCCAATGAAAATCCTCACTGATATTATTTCCATAAACATCATTATCAGAAAGAGGCATTGCGTTTCTCCTCGCTCAGGACTGCTGAGAGAACTGGAGGGCTTTTGATGAGATGAGATCATATTTTAGAGGGGAGCTGGCTGCTCGTGCGCCTGTAGCCAAAAGCAGCCTAATTGTGTTTTGTCCCATATGTGAGTTATTATTAACGGCGATTCATTTACTACACTTCCTTTGCCAATTTCCTAAATTAAAAAAATACCATGTTGAGATTTACAGCGTGCTAAACCCCCCCCCTCACCACCACCACCACCACCACCACCCCATCCCTGGCATCCGACATCACCATGGCAACTTCCAATCAACCAGGACGGTTGAGTCTGCTGGCCGTGTGCTTGGCGCGAGGCACAGAGAGGCGCAGGTGGAGCGCATATGGAACAATGGCCCTGCGAAAAAAAAAGAGAAAAAAAAAACGGAAGAAGAATAAAAAAATAATTTAAAAAAGGAGCTCGCCTGCCTGTGCCAGCAGTGCCCATTTTAATCCCACCGTTACCTTCTAGTACTTTCTGATGGAGACGTCGCATGGCAATCAGAGCCCTGGACTGCAGCTGGGTGCATGCCAGCCTGTGCAATACCACAGCAAATGGCAGTCTTCTTTCTTTATACTAATATTAATAATTAGAATACTAATAATAATAATGCCTTCAAGGTTTGTGGGTCCAGCGGCTCTTCATCATTTAGGGTGTTAAGCGTTCCTCGCTAGCTATTGAAAAATGGGTGACCTTGGGTGCTCTTGATCCGAAGACATCTTTCTCCATGACGATGACCAATTCATCAAGCTGTTGTCCTGTTCCTCGGTGCTCAGGTTGAAGAGCACTGTTCCACGCCCTCGGCCTTACACTTCACGGTGGTCAGCTAGCTGGGTGAAGCCCGCATGCTAGGTCATACGTACACCGAGGCTGCCTGCTAATGACTCCTGTGCCTCATGTGGCTAGTAATTGGGGGGCTAGTAACGTTATGGAAATCGCGAGCACGTGCAGTAAATAAATCAATCATCCAAGCGGGGCTTATCTATCACTGCACATTTAAACAGTCAGCTCCTATGTAGGTTAATTAAAGCACAATGGCGAAGAAGAGGACCTGGCACCCATCCTGCTCATGTTTAAGCCTTCTCTCGGCCCGCTGGGCAGGTTTTCTTCAGCCGGATGAAATTTGCCCATTTCATACACCCCCGTCCCCGAGTGTATAAATAAATCATCTGTAGAGGCCTCCGCTCCGACCCTAAATTCCGTGAACAATGGTGTTTGTCCACAAATACTGCACATAATTGCTGGATTTCCTTCAAAGCGAAATCGTGTTCCTTACGCACTTATCTCGGGGCATATAGCGCAGATTTCTGTGTCTCAGTCATCTGGTTTTTCGGAACAAATCAATTATGATGCTGCGTCTTGTCCAACATGGATATTCGCTTTAATGTTTGGCCTGAGCTTAAAGATAAGAATTAATGGCAGCCATTTGTGTGTGTGTGTGTGTGTCAGAGGGGGGGGCGTGAATGTTGGGTAATGTAGTGTTAACGTCCAATGAGAGGCTTGTCTCAAAGTAACTTTCATATTACAATTACAATCAGGTCATTTAGCAGACTCACAATTACATGGTGCTATTACATGGAGCAGTTAGGCATCTTGCTCAAGGATGCTTACAGGTAGGCCATCTCTGGGGCTCGAACCCACGACCTTCCGGTTGGGAGTCCCACACCTAGACTAGACTACCACTAGACTATCCTGCGCAGAGAGCACTCCTAGTGGCTGGGAGGCAGTATTACTCAGACCCAGGAGGGGCTCTGTCTGTTCCCTCCTCCTCCATGGCCAGCTGAATCATTACCTGTACAGATCGTCTGTAACACGCCACTGAGTCTATGTCTTCCCTTCTGCTCAGAAACAGCCCATAAAAACTAACCTGGAGACCTCGGCATAGCTTCCAACCCGAGTTATCATGTAAACACCGATGTCAACCCCAGCTCTTCCCACAGTCTGGAAGGATCAGAGAGGAGGCACAGGACCCTCAAAGCCCCACAACGGCCCTCTGCTGTCACTGATAACAACTGTATCTCATTATCCTCCTTGTGGGGGCCACAGAGGCAGAGGCACCCATCAGCAGCATCCTGCTATCCCGATAGGCACAATAGCCTGGTGGAACGGCAAAAGGCACTCAAGAAAGCTTGAACCCGAGCCAAAAACTTTTTTATTTGTGTTGCCGTTGCGCGGCAGATGTCTCACGGAGCCTATATGAAAAGGTTTTGATGTGACGTTGTTCACATACACAATAAGATGTATTTCTATATGTTGTAGCGCCCGGGGGCCATTAGTAATGAGTGAAATGCTTTCCTTTGTAGAGATGTGGCTGTTCGTTTATGAGTTATCTGAGCGGTATCATAGTTAAAGCGAATACAAACATGGGGCTTTTGGGAGTAAATAGATTTGACATTCGGTATGGACAATATTTGGATTTTGTCCCAACGGTCATTACTGGATCATAAATCTCTTATGTGTGTGTGAGAGAGGGAAATTGCATTCCGTGTGTAATTCTCAATAAACCGAGTGAAGAAATAATTGTTTCTGTGGATTGATAGCGTGTTCATTTGTTGTGTTGTTACTACAGTTATCACCGAGATAAGTATTTAAGTGACACTTATTCTAAACATTTTTTTTTATATTGAGAGGAAGTATTTTAACAAATTCAGGACACAATAACCACATAATTGGCACTCGTTTAAACAGTGCCGTCAACAACCTGAGCCGTTATTAAAAAGTGAACAAATCAATCATTACTGAGTATGGCGTTCATGCTCTTATTAGAAAATCATATAGATTAAATGTTAATCATAACTAACGCAATACCAGTAGGCTACTGCCAAGACGACAGATGGACAATTAATGAGGGGATCTTAGTCTACACACAAATATGGAAATGCAAAAACAAGCACAACACCAATCTACCCATCCTGGCTTCTATATTTTGCCCAAAAACATTCATTCAGGCGGAAACAGAAGTTAAGAGAACCTATTTTACCTGTCATAAACCCACAGTGTAGCCTAATCCTACACGTTGAGAAGGCTGTTGCTAATGTAATGAGATGTTTTTCAGTTTTCAGTTATCAGAGAGCGTTTCCACATGAGCAGGGGCGTCGCCAAGGGAGGCCGGGGGGGGCAATGCCCACCCCTGATACAATCGCTGCACCCCCCCCCCCACAGGCCCCCCCTCGCATGTTAGTATAATATGTATAATATGCTTCTGTCTGATATTTTACATTAGGTAGCTACTATACATTTAAATCAATACTTTAAATATTTTTTTACAATAGTTCATGTGAAAGGAAATGACAAATGCATTGCCAGCCAGCCGCTTTTGACCGCCTGTCACTGCGTCACAGTCCGATCCCTCACCCCGCCTGATGCTGCACAGTGCACTGCCAGATGAAAGTCTGCCTCATGCAGGCCCTCCAGGATCGTGCGATTGCAGTAAATCACGCAAAATTCAGCCAATCGACGCATTATTTGGAATGGCTTGTAATGTTGTCCTATTTCCGCATATTTCCACATAAAACGAACCTCAAGAGAAAAAAACATTCAATATCATATCAAGAGCCAGGACTCTCAGGCCGATAAACGTGATGAACACACCACTCATCTTCATTTAGTAGTCAAGTCACAAATGTTTGCGTGATTCAAAATCATGATTCCAAATACATCTCATTTACAGACCAAAAATAACGACAAAAGACAGGGATAAGCAGCACCCAAATGAGAGTGGCAAACTTCTTTGCATTCCGTGAAACTTGGTGCTGGAACACAAGCGTAAGTCCTCTATTGATCAAAACGTGCAAAAAAGACAGTGACTATGGATTTACCCGATGTGTTTGCCAAAAGACAGCAACAGGCGAATAAAGCTGTATTGAAAAGAATATAGCCTAATAAAGCAGGGATATGTATGTAGTCTATCTATTGGCATTATTAAATGGGCTATCATCGTCGAAAGATAAGTAGCATTTATGATACTCTGCCAAGTGCCACCTCAACAAAATGACTGGACCTGGTTGGCACCTCCAAGTAGAAAAGTTCTGGCAACGCCCCTGCACATGAGAATCAAGAAAATGAATGCTGTCACGCACATTCAACATCCTACATTAGCAGCGGCCTCTGCTAGCAGGCTAGGCTAGTGTGCTAGAGTGGAATAGTTAACCTCTTATATAAAAAGATCTGTCTATTAACGATGACCAGATTATATTGGACATCTGTCTGACGGATTTAATTGGCGCCCGCAAAGCTTCGTATGATTAAAACACGCTAGCGGAACACGTGCTGAGAAAAGGGCCGCGGTTCGGTTCGCAAAAGCAGCTCCCCACATGTCGACCTCGAGGCTGAATCACGTGAAATTGTTCGAGATGAAGGTTTCCGGACACATATGTCCACGCGCTCGCGCGCGGTGGCATGTCATTGGCACCGCGTTTCCTTCGGGTCTGACAACATATGTTCAGAACTCGGGAGGCTTTGTGCGGGAGGGAGTATCGGCGGAGGAGTGGCACAGTTGCGCGGAGATGCGCTCTCGTTCAAAGGGATCGCGGAGGGGAACTGCTCCGGGGACCGTCCGACATCAAGAGGTGACCCCCGCTTGCTGTTTCCCCCGCTACCTTCTGCCATGTGTCCCACAACGCCGTATGCCGCGATTCCCGAGGACCGGCAGGCCCACGCCATCTGGCCTCACGTTGGATTCCCGGGACACATATTGAGAACCCAAACCCCGTGCCCACGTACCCCGTACCTCATCACCGCGTGAGTGTTGGCTCAAGCAGAGAAGGGCTGCTCTCCAAGTGATCCCTGTTGCCCTTTCCCTCTTTAAGCCTCTTGTGATTGAGAGCCAGTAGAGGCCCTTTAAGAACAGAGGGAAGCGGTCGATAGTTTTCCTTTTAGGATGAAGGCGACAAAAACAGAAGCTGCGTCTCTGCCCATAAGGCGCTTCTGAGAGCCGTTAAGTCTCTTGGACAAAAAAAAAAATAATAGTAAAAAAAACAAACAAACAAGCAGTCCTCGACAAATACAAATACAATTCAACAACACTGTTGCATTTATTATCAGTTGTTACAACAGATTATGAATGTCAAGTTTTGGAAAGGTTATAGCACTTTTGTGTGTGTGCCCGCGGTGCTAGAATGTTATTTCATTTTATAACCGTGCCTAAACGCACGCATGCGCGCACACACACATACACACGCGCGCACACACACACACATACGCACGCGCACGCACACGCAGGCACACACACCAAGAGTCTGTAAAGAAAAGAGGCCTATTGTTGGGTTACAGTATGTTCTGTAGCACGGCCATTGATTTCACACTCTTTTTTTTTGTGTGTGTGCCTCTTTCTCTTCCTCTCCTCTGGGCACGGTCTCAGTGGGGAAGTGGGCTCCCTAATAACAGGGGAATCAAAGATAGACAGCAGACACCACTGAGAGCCATAAAGGAGTCAGCCGACTGGCTGGCCGTTCATTCATCCGGGCCCCGGCGCAACACACACCAGATGGACGCGCTCCGTCACCCGGGTGTGACATCTCGAGACAGCCGCGGCCGTCTGCCGTCGCCTCGGCGCGGAGGGGGGAAGAAAAAGATGAAAGTTGCGGGGAGGACGGGCGGCAGGTTGTATGAAAACAGTGACGGATCTGATCAACAACTGCACAGAGACGGAATCAAAGTGGTGGAAGCATGTGGCGTGAGGCATCTGGTATTTCCACTGAACAGAAGCCGGTGAGGCTGCCAACGCATTTGGGATGACACCCTCCCCTCTCCCTCTATGCGGCCTCCAGCCAGTGTAAACGCTACTGGCTTGTGTTACAAAGCCACTGGAGGCGAATTGTTTCTTAGCTGTAGCCTGCTAGTCATTTCTTTTCTAACTCTAAACCGGTTTAAACTTGGCACTTCCTGAAACTCGACTGAATGGAGTTGAGAATCGCTAGCAACACTTTTGTGAGCCGCTTGCCACTAGACATGCCGGCATCTTAGGAGGGAGCCGAGATCGTTTTCTTAAATGGCGTTTTTCTATCTATAAATGAATTGTGCTTTCATGTGTTCACAAAGATAATGCATTCTTCATTTGAAAATACACGGCATCTCCAGCAAAGTAAACAAACAGAGGTTTTCCGCGGTGTGGAATTGTTGGATAAATAAATACACAAATACACTGTGCCCCAACATTTACGTTGTGTACAGTGTATCTGTGTATATCTGTACGTCATGTGTAAAAGAACCTGTCAACCAGCCGTGGCATTGATTTTACATTTCATACTACTTCCTGCATAGAGAGCTGTGTGCCTCTGATCCCCTAATCTCACAATGCCAGCTTTCACTCAATGTCATTTGCCAATGAGCTGCAACCGGGCGCCCATCCTGCCGCTGGCACCAGAATTGCACACATCCAGCTTGTGTGCGCTAATACTCACCGTTGCTAGGCTACAACGAGAGGAATCAAATTTAGGTGGCCTCCACAGCTGTGCTGTACCATTGAGCACCATGGGACAGACATGGCATCCTTCCCAGTATGCACCTGGATGGAGTGAAACAGGAAGCTCTCGGTAAGCTAATCTACTGGGTTGTTGCTGAATCCCAAGCTTTTCTCTTATAAGACTCCGTACCAGGTGAACTATTACATGGCCAATAGTTTTATTTGCAGCCTAGGCTAGAGACATCTTGGTTATGGGGTCTACGCACAGCAGAAAGGTCAAGGGATTTAGGCTTCTTAGAGAAAGGTCAGAGCTTATCTAACTTCTAGGCATGTTCAAGGTAGGCTACTAGGTAAAATGTAGACGAAGTAGACCAGCAACAATACAAAAAATTTGCATTCCTTAGTATATCACGTTTATTTATATCTTCTTGCACAATGCATTGCAAATTAAGTAGCCTACACAGTTAGCGCATGAGTCACTGGCGTTAATCGAACGTTGGGGGAAATCAGTGTATAAGGAAACAGGCCTCAAGGTTCTTTCCTTCATGCTAAATACCACAGTTGCTTACTCATTTCATTGTATTAGGTCATGATGCTCAGGTAATATTTAGTTCACTGGGTTCACACAACTGTAGAACCATGTGTGAGCAAGTGAATGGGTTCAAAGCTATGAGTTAGTTCTGCAGTATGTGTTCCTGAACTGTCAATAGCTGTCAATTTACCACACATTGACAACTTATTTCCAGTTTATCAGACAGTAAAAAGTCATTTCTTTCTTGCTAATTTCACATGACAATGTGAAACTGCTTAACTTTTATCAACCTGCGCATATTCTCCTATTTGGAAAAAGACCTTTATTGGACCTGTGAAACTACATTGATTCAGACACAATTCCTAACCTCTGTGAACTCACTACAATTGTTCCAGAAGTAAAAGTAGAATATAAGTAAATATTTATTTGTGGTCCTTTGGGTCTTTGGGTCCTTTCGCCACTTATTGGTTTTATTGTATTTTAATATGGCACCTTTACTGCTGATTTACTGCTGATTTACTGCTCATTTCAGATTCTCATCATGTTTTACTGTTTGTTTAACTTTCAGTGTCTTTACTTCTGATTATACTAACACTAATGTCTGTTATTTTATTGTCTGTCTTAATGAAAGGCCATGTAACCTTTGGTTTAAAAAGCTGGTAAATTGACTGAGAGCTAGAGCTATAAATTGACTGAATAAAATATTTTATTGCCATCTTTACCTGTGTGGAGGAGTTGAAAGAAGCTGGCAAATTTGTCTCCTTTAGTCAATGGTAATAAAGTGCTGATTAAATGGATCTTGTCAATAAAATTACAATTATAATTATTTCATATACTGTCCTTAGCTGTGAAATAACTGGGCCATCAAAGATCAATGCATTATACATGCCAACTAAGCAAACGCACAAGATTTAAAAACACCAGACTTTTGTGAAATTTCATCCGTATATGTTACCTTCCTAAATGACACTAAAACTTTGCCAGTTTGTAAAATTAATATAACCTTCTGCAGAGCAAATGTTTTTCTAGAAATTCCATGAGGAATAATATAGTATCATATAGTACAATCATATAGTAATAATACGCTATTTTATTTGTATATATTTTATTATTTTGTTAGGAAGACCAGAAAAAACTGTTGATTAACATTTAAATTGCAGGGCGATAGACAAGTGACAGCACATTAAAAACGTACGATAGTTAATCAAAACATATTTTTCTGGAAGGAGGCAGAAGGCTTTAACATACAATGACTCGCCTATAGTTGGACGTCTTGGCAAATCACATTGCCTGGGCCTGTGGGAACGCCAATATCTAAAGAGCTACACGGATTACACGCACACACACGCACACACACACACACACACACAAACACACACACACTCTCTCTCTCTCGCACATACACTCTGCCACATGCACACATAATATATGTTCACACACACACACACACACACACACACACCATGTGAACACTCATCTTTAACGAGGGGAGCATTGAAACCATGCGTGATTGTTTTAGAGAGGCTTGCCCTAAAGGCACGTTATCGCTCAATGCGGGACTGCTTCTCCCAGTAATGCGTTCTCTCTTGTTGATTGTGCATAGATCAGCAGCAACAAAGGCGTCATTAGTGGGGCTTTGGTCCCCACCAGGCTTGGGCTAATTATGAATGGGGGGCCCAGTAATAATTCAAGGGCCCATCGGTGCAGCTTGAATCTGAAGAGAGAAATTCACGGATTCAGAGCTGGCACACTCAACCCATCTGCCTCCGTCTCCCTGCCACCTGCCTGAAGATCTGACCCACGTCAGCCACGAGGATGGAGCACTATTACCCACAAAAGAGGAAAAGAAAACATATGGGAATGACACTAGCTCGAGTAGTGAATGATTTGCAATGGTCGTAAAAAGCTTTCGGCAATTACCTTGTAAGACGATGATGGTCTGCTTGGTAAACTGTATGGATTTGGTTTGTTACTGTAATTCATTTTAGAATGGGAACATTTCTCCCGGCCAGGGTACATCTTTACCTTCTCATGCATTCTGTGACAAATGTTATTGCCTCGGCTAGTAGTCTATTATTAGGTGAACACACACACATACACACAAAGACACACCTGGACTTTCAGGAAAGTTACACTGTAAATCTAACGACAAAAAAAATGTAAGACAGCATGTCAGCAAGTCCATAGCTGCAAAGTGGTATTTGTAAGAAGCGTGTGATTATGTGTAGACTTCCGTTTTCTCTTTTATGTGATTGGTTATGCATTACACATATCCATTTATGAATAACATATTCATGTTCCCCAGAAGAGGGCAGTATACATGTTTCAAAACAGACCTTCCTCTCCCTGGTAAAGGAAAAAGAACACTTAAATTCCAAAGCCACAAAAGAGGGAATTTGAAAGTAAACAAACGAGTCCAATGGGATAATCGGCATTCTCAAATTCAAAGAATAAACTCTTTTCCCATGGAACTGAATTATAATTTCAAGATAGGCTTCAGACTTATCTTGCGCCTTCTGATTTGGTGATGAAGTCATAAAGTCACAACAGCACTCACTCAAATGTGCTGTTTTTTCTCGATAGCGCATATAGTGTGTGGTTTAAAATGGCATTTTTAGCAGTTTAATGACTGTCATTGCGAGCGGTACTGTAGTTCTTGGTTATAAAGGGTGGTGAGGATGACGATGATAGTTTATATACCATTTTGTAGTAAATAAGCCTAGCCGGTGAATAATATAACAACAATACAAATAAAAATATATAATAAATAATATATCATTTGGACCTCACATAGAGGTGCGTCCTGATTGGGCCAGCTAATTTGAAACACAGCCTAAGCAGGAGATGACATCACCTCGATGGGATCGAACCAGTTGTGAGTCCTGCCCCGAGGGCACGGTGGCTTTTCGTTCCCCCCCAGATTCTTACACCAGTGTTTCTCTAATAGGTCTGCAGTGGAGACACGCAGGCACACCCACGCACATTTAACAAGGCCGAGTAACAATCGTTGTTATAAAATGTAAAAGCCGAGAACGCTAATTGAGGCTCAAGTAGATCCTCCCCTCCCCCCTCCTTCTCCTCTTTCACGCTGGTTTACGTCACTGAAATGACATCATGTCACAGCCGGGCTGTGTGAACCCGGAGGCCATGTCAAGGGGGCTGGTCATATTGGTGGTATATAATACAGGGTTGTGGTGGGGATTTGTCTTCCAGTCTTCCAGCTCCAGAAGCGGTGAGGGACTGGTTGTGAAAAGGGGAAGCTGAGCCGCACAACGGGCCCTTTCTGATTCGGATTCAATGGCCTGGAATAACTGGCCCCCGAAGGGCCCTTGTGTCAAATGGTATCTGTGACAGAGAACAGAGTAGGGGGATAAACATGCTGCATTTAACATGCGGACATGACACCGCCCTCTAGACTCCTCCTCGCACCATCTGGAGAAAAACAGCCGCATCTTCTCCAACCGAATGACCTTATATTTGGGTTGATGTTGAGCCGACCACAACTCGCCAGCTATTCTGATGCAATGGCTTTGTTACTCGCTCAGAATTAAATGTCCTCCAATGTTGTATTTAGTGAGGTATTCAAACATGGTGCTACCGCTTCTCATAGAGCTTCTAATGAAGTTCGGTGGGCGCCTTCGAAAACCATGATAAATCTTCTTTTATAAAGATTTAAAAACGTACAGTTTAGTCAGTCACGTCTAGCTATATGTTTCACAAACCATGATTTCTATCAGGATTTATTCAATAGCTACAGTTGGACAAAGAAAAAGGAAGTAGGCTAAAGTAGCTAACGTTAGCAAGCTGTTTTTGCATAGTAAATATACACATGACTAAACTGCAAGGCTCCGTTTTCAAAGAGGAGATTTATCATGGGCTATGAAGGCTTAAATGGTTGCCCATTAAACTGCATCATGAAGAAGAAGCGCCCAGGAAGAAGCGTCATATGAGTGTTTTACCAATGCTAA
Organism: Percopsis omiscomaycus; assembly: GCA_027575585.1. NCBI lineage: Eukaryota > Metazoa > Chordata > Actinopteri > Percopsiformes > Percopsidae > Percopsis > Percopsis omiscomaycus. The sequence continues at coordinate 855,495 of JAODLI010000010.1, read as the reverse complement.
CGCTAGCAGTGAGGTAGTACTACACACCATTATAAATGATTGGGAAAAAACGTGAACCTATCTTTTTAGCTAAATTCTCGAAATGAGCGAATTCCGCTAAACGCTCACTCTCCGTTTGAACCATCATCCCGTATGAAGGCAGAGAGAGAAAAAGAGAGAGAGTGGGTGTTGGGGGGGCGGGTCAGAAGGTCCTCTCCTACCCAAGGCCACACCTACCGCCTAATGAATTCCCAGGGTCCATCAACCTGCGGGGCGCTCCCATACAAGCTAACCAATGATTACACCTTGAGCAGGAGATGGGGGGGGGGGGGTTGTTGGTGCACACAAACAAAAAAAAAACAAATGTGGA
>JAODLI010000010.1:801598-811713 GCA_027575585.1 Percopsis omiscomaycus | reverse complement strand
TCAATCGTGTGCCCAATTTCACAAACACAGAAAAACACACAATCCACACACACACACACCCCCCCCCCCCCCCCCCCCCACACACACACACACACACACACACACACACACACACACACAGTGCTTGAGTGTGAGCCCTACCTTGGTCCTGGACATAGTATGCTAGAAACAAGTCCAGCTCTTTGACCGACACCGTTATGTGGTGTGGCTGGACGCAAAGTGCTGGGTTGGTGCAATGCGGAGACTTGACAAGGCGTTCACCATCTGTACTTTCCAGCGGGATGCCTTTGAACAGGATGACCATCACCAGGTCCAGGCGCCACACTTTGTCGGCCTGTCGCAAACAATCGATCCGCCGGATCTTGCCCTTCTGGTCGGGGTTGGAGAGCACGCAGCACGGGTGCTTCTTGCCCGTCACGCTGAGGACAAAGTCCTCGCGGTACTCCTGGCGAATGTCCTTCCGGAGCTTGGCCAGCAGCCTGGACGCCCACTTCTGCTTCACCTCGGCCTTCTCGCTGAGCAGCTCGTCCTTCACGGCGCGCTCCTCGTCCTTGGACATTCGCTTCTCGTGCTTCTTGAAGTACTTGCGCTTCCGGGCCTGGAGGTTGAACCAGGTGTAGGCGATGGCGCGGACGTGCGGGAGCAGCGCCTCGATGAAGGGATGAAATTCATCCTGGACCGTTCGGAGGGGGGGGGGGACACACACAAAGAAAAGGGGATAAACAGAGAGAAAGTTAGTTTGCATATAGATACATACAGTTTCAACCGATAGCCAATCACACATCCCCATCATACAATAACACTCCCGCTTGCGTAAGAGTTACATCGGCAGCAGTTTACAATGTGGGTTTACCATCCTAGGTGTAGCTGGAGGGAGTGCAGGTATGACGAGGAAATTCCTCTGTTTATGGCAACTGCCAAGCACGGCGACTGAATACGCACTCCCCCACCCCACCCCACCCCCCCGTCTGGGGTCTGTGCAGTGCCCCCTGCGCTGCCCGTCCAGAGATCATGGGCCGGGCGCTCTCGCATTACTCTTATCAAACTATCTACATTCCAATGCGAACTCGTCCCCGTGGTGACCAAGAATAGAGGATAGGCTGTATAAGCAGGGATGCAAGGGGGCAGTTAAATAATGCTCGCACGACCACGGAGTGGGGGGGGGGGGGAAAAGAAATTCACGTTTTTTTCCCCTCATAAAAGGTTTCATGGTCGATGCATACAAATGCAGAGCACAGGTGATAAAACTTCCAAATTAAGCGCATTGTTTTTTTTTGCAAAGGTTTGTGTTGGAACTTTTGGTTTGTTGTAATACCCGAATATCACGTGTTTTTAATTTCAAGGTAGGCCTGTGTCACTTGCATAACATACAAAATCCAAGTTTAAATGTTGGCCTAGTTTACATGCTGTTGGATTCACTGACATTTTGTAAAATGGTGTTATCAAACTTTATTTTACAAGAATATCACGTTAAATATCGGTAATTTCAGTACTAATTACACTTTTCACACTAATCTGTCTGTTGTTGCATTGCGTACAATGTGGTAGACATTTTATGCAGCCGCTCATACGTCACTTAATGCCTTGAGTCGGCACATCCCAAAAAATTATGAGCCTTTATAGCATTGATTTATTTGTATCCTTCTATTTCTCAGCCACTTTTAATGTAACATATTCTAAGGTTCTTTTGTGAAAATACATAATAATAAGTTAAGATAAGATAAGTTTTTTTTTAAAGGCCAGCGCACGAAAAGTGTATTCACATGAAGGCTCTAATACAATAGAGTAATACAATACAGTATACTTCTATTTCTAGAATATAAATACACACTCTATATTTTTTATAGAGAGGGGAATGATTTAGGAATCATCCGAAATTATAGCAGCTGTGAGTGAAATGTGTAAATGTGAACTTATCGTTTTAGGACATCAAAATGTCAAACTGAATAACCATAAGATGGCTCATTTGAGCGGGCCTTTGAGGAGTTAAACCACATATTGTTCTTTGTGTAGGCAGGCGGCAGGCAGACAGCCTATGGGAAACCACAGAAATCCACTCCCTATCTCTGTTTGCTGCTAGACTCCTCAGAGAAGCCACAGTTCTAAAACACAGCTTCCATGCCAATAAAACTTTACACTCTGTGTTGCCTTAATAATGTCAAATGTGGGCATTAAAAGATTTAAAAAAAGTAAATACAAGTGTGGATATAATTTTATTCTATTTAAATGTGATGTTTCTGTTATATTTTTAAATGCTGGCCCACCATGAATTATACTTGAAACTGCAACATTTTATTTTACTGCTCTCTTTACTAAAAAGGTTTAAATGAAATCACCAATGAACTCCCTTGGTAACAAGTGCTGCTAAATAGTTTACACGTGTGCAGGTCTTTACAGAAACACTCAAAATATTCTCCTAATTTTGTTAAAAACCGTCTAAAGCCGAATTGTCTAAAGATAAACGACTTGGCGAGGCGCTATGCAATGTACTTCAGCTGAGGCCATAAAAGCACAATCCTCTTAAGTACAAACTAAACCACATCTCAGTCAATCACTTACTTATGCCAAGTAAAATATAAACAGTAAAACTGAGTCAGCCAAAACAGCCAGCTACTCGGTCCAACCCCTGAATCAACGTTATCATTAGTTTGATCTTCCTTCAAGCGAAAGTGGACTTATCGTCCACAATCTCCACTTTCCTAAAACGCAGTGTTTATAGAAATAAAACCGTGGACATGCCAAAATCTAGAGGGGCACGTGTAGGTTTATTTTTTAAGTATTTGAGAGAATATTTGTATTTTTGTCCCTAAGATACAAAATTACCGAGATGACAGTTGTACTGCTATATCCGAGAAAACTCTTTACGCACAACTTTACGCACACGGAGCTCGCGGCTTTTACTAGATCCTGGGATCTTTCTTAAATCATAAAAGCACGGCAACAGAATTCTGCCCCAGACCTGCACTTTGGATGAACACGCTACTTTTGGTTGGTTTGAATGGTAGGCCTATATTATTCACTTCAAAATCGATAAATTACGAGAGTGGAACAAACTATCTTAATTGAATAAATCATAAAGATATTTGAAGAATAGAAGGATATTCATATCACAACACATGCATATGATTAGTATTGTATTATATTGTATGGCTATGTATATAAATATTTTTAAAAGCTTGTAGAAAGCGTATATCACAAATACCTGAGTAAGACAGATCGGAGAATACATGACGAGCCGGTTGCACACAAATGTATGTACTTCGAATGATTCCTCTGGGTGCAGAAGAGCACTTTATCGCGCCATTCTGGGACCGACTTGCACCAAGATCGTGGTGGAGTTATCCGCGTAAAACAGATTATCCAAGAACATCCATGAATTCAGTGATCCACCGATCGTCGTCTCTGGGTTGAAAAAAAAAGAAACTATGCAAAATATTTCAAACAAAGTTCACATGCAAGGACGCTGGCAAACGCCACCGTGTTTAAACCGGCTGGAGTTCCGTGACTATTGGATCTTTATTTTGCGCTTCCAAATGTTCGTGATCTCTCGCTCATAAACACATCGTGGAAAGCGGAGAGCGCGGGTTGTGTGATGTACGACGCTGCGTTTCAAACTTGATAAGAAAACGACCGGTACACCTTTAGCCCTGCGCGATTCCAGCAAATCAGACCCAACTTTTTTTCACCCACGTAATTACACAGTCACACGCCTCCTCCCTCCTCCTTCTCCTCCAAACACATTCCACATCCACCTTCTTCTCCGCGCTCCGAAAAAATAGAGCATACAATTTATTCGCCGTCCCTCTCTCTCACACACGGCATTTTTTTTATGAGCTGAGGACTTTGGACCAAAGACGGTCCAGTAGAAACGGAATGGAAAATGTCTTCACAGCTCGTGTACACTCAGCCGAGAATTAGCCTATACGCTTTTAACTTTTCAATGAACGCAACGTGCAAAATTTTCGCAACATTTCGCACTGCCCGAGACTTTTTGTTTTCCATTTGGACAAAAATGTATGCAAATGCTATTACACTGACGTATAAACTGTTGTCACATTACCCACTATCATAGTAGAATTTAACTATGCATTTAGGCATATCGAGACACAATTTATAGCAATATTATATCACATACATTCAGTGAATGCGTTATCATACAAACCACTGGACCTTATTTGTTTGCTCATTATCATTGCTTTTCTTTTCTAAAATGGGTGGCCAAAAAGTAGACGAGTGCTTGGCTGAAAATAAATCAACAAACCCTGCTATTTTAAATACTTTAAAACTGTATTGTGCAAGTTAGAAAGTTAAACAATGTTGCGGCATTTGATGCAATGCAATGCAATGTGTGTGTGTGTGTGTGTGTGTGTGTGTGCGTGCGTGTGTGGATACATGTGTGTGCATGGTCTATAGAATTGTCAACATTCCAAATTAAGTTCATTTGCCAATAACGGGGCGGGGAGGTTAACGTGGGCTACCGTAGAATCGGTGCCAAGTTCAGTACTCTTTTGGCGCTCCAGTGTAAGCGCATTGTTGTGGTCTATGTAACCCACTTATTCCACCGAATGACTGGTTACATTTCTGCTGGCACGCGTGTTACCAAAGCGGACAATATCAAAAAACGCGACTGCAACATGTTAGGCTATACACAATCTCAAAGCAATAATAATCCACGTTCACGTACCATTGCACTGTACTGCATGGGTTAATGGGGGATCCTGGAGCTTGGTTGAAATAGCCTACAAGCCAGTAGCTTCACATTGCTCTCGTTCAACTTTGTGCTATTAGAGGATTTTCTCCTGTAGGTGCTCGGCTCGCACAAGTCAGCACCGGAAGGCAATTCTTGGCAGAAAGCGGAAAAAATCAAGTTAGGAGCACTTCGTTTTTTCGTATCTTCCTTCCTCTTAACGTCTTTCTTTTTTGGATCGCTTTTTTGTGTTTTTCAGCGGACTTGAACGTGATCCAGAAGAGGCTGAGTTCGGGAACTGGCTCAGGTCTCCGCCTTCACTTTCACTGTCTGACTGCCGCCCTCCGTCAAGCTCGCGGCAACCACAGAGAGCGCTGCGATGCAAGGCGCGTACTCGCCTCTCATTGGCTGGAACGACCGCCCCAGCACTAAACTCTTGTAGCCTACCCTAGGCCCCTCACTTCCGCTAGCCTGACGCGCTGTTTGGGACTTGTACCCGCGTGACAGACCTGTTACAGGACAAGCAAGTCGAACGGGAATGTGCGCTTTACCGGTGTACGAACCGAGTTTGAAGAATTTTAAGCAATATCCATTGTTGTTATGAAATAGTTGGAGACTAAGAGCAGCCTAATACGTTCAATACACAATAAGACACATAAAATCAAGCATGTGCTAAACATTTATTTACTAATTGTACCTATACATAGGTTCAGTCGATTTATATTGTTATTTGCAGTTCTATGATATGAGCCTAGGCCATATTAATGACCTAAGGTAGGCTTATTAGTAGCGGTAAGCTAATGATAGTGATGCAATTGGCCTGATATTTATTGATACCAGCCTAATGCTATAGCCTAAACACATAGTAGATTCACAAATGTTCTTCTGGACCCTTTTAGGTAATGACTGATCATGTATTATTTATTTTCAAATTGGCTGTCATTAAGTATCTTACCTAATAAATAGTCACAGTCCAGGCTATAGCCAATATACTCTACATTTTTCATCACAATCTATAATTATATAGGGCAGTACAGTATTAAGTTACATTTAGCCAGCATTGAATGATAAAAGGCGTTTTTTTGCTGCAATAATGTTAAACGGAACGATATAGACAGAGCTGAACTGCTCTCATTCATCAATGCGAAGTCAAAACCATTACCACCCACAACATCATCCATTTATTCATACTAACAGCAAATACAACCCATCACTTGGAATGCAAGTGCATGTAGGCTTCAACTATTAAGGGCTTTTATAAATGGGGTTATTTTAATTAAAAAAAATGTTTTACCCTATAGGTATATTGTTTTCATGTAATTCTTCATAGGCGTACCCTTCTCTGGTTAGTGTTTATGCTTCGGAAACTGGGCCTACTACGGCTGCAACATTGGGATCATACGACTATTACATATATGCATACGTTTTCTGTCCTTATCATTGTATAGTACATTATAGCAATCTTTTGGAGCGCATGGTCATGAAGTCATCTGTTTGCTTTGTATCTACTGCCACCCTATGGCCATAAAGAGAACCTATACATGTTTGCCTTGATTACATTCATTTATTAATTTAATTAAATGTACGTGGTTCTAGCATTAATTGTTATTGTACAGGTCCTAACACAATGCGTAATATCAGATTATTTTGTTCACTTCAGTTGAAGTTTTGTCCAACACGAAATAATGGAGCCTTCACTCATTGTCTGTGGAAAACAATTGTATTACCTTCATAATACCGAAAAGGGGCGGTATGGCAACGTTTGTATTGTTACGGCCCAGTACGACTTGTGAGAGCCCATGTAATTAATGAACAAAAACACGTAAATCTAGTTGATGCATAAAATGCATGGTTTTTAAATTCCACCAAATCTGGCCATAGTAATCTTATTTTGGTTCAGAATGATTGATATATAAAATAGACTCATATACAGGCCTACTAGGAATTTTAAGCGTGTACTAAGCTATTGTTGCAAAGATATAGCTACAGTAGATCATTAATAATGTTTACTAAAGTTTAGTATAGCTCACTAAGCTACACTATATAGAATATAAAAGACAACTTAATCCATACATGTTTGGCATAAAGGAAAAACCAGGAATATAAGAAGCTTGGGGACAATTCACCACTGAGAAAACTGCACATTAAAAACTGGGATATGACAAAAACAAAGCACTGACTGTATGCCGACAAGTAAATAAATATTCAGAATGAAATGTCAGACTGTTTTGCCTCTATAGCCTGGGAAAGGCGCGGGCTGGACAAGGGGTCTTTGTTTAATGCTATCAAATTAACACAGTAGAGGCAAACAGAGAGGTGTACTTGAGCACTCCTCATTGCAGGTTCAATATTTTCTTAGTTATTTAGTAAATAAAGAAAAGTAAATTCTGCGCTCACACAACAGGCACAACATTTTAACCAGTTGTCTTTAAAATCCTTTTTACTTTGCAGTCTAAATGAAGTTCAACTGGGTTCCAAATGGTACTACACAGTAAAAAAGTGCTGAGTTGGTAAAAATTATGTTCTCGTTGAACAAGGTACAGTAATATAGAGATACAATTTTGGTTCTGATGCTCTGGTGACTTCAATTAAAATGAATGATTAAAAAGTATTACAACAACAATAAACAAGATTGCAAGCCCAACATGTGCTTAAAGTATTCACCTAAACAAGTCAAACACATGACACAGTCCGTCCCACATCACTCCTTGTTTCAGCAATTGTGGACGGACGTACAAAGTCACAGAAGCACGGCCAAAGCCAATTTCTGACTGACTGTAACCTGAGGTTAATACCATTGAATGAAATGTTTCCAACCTTTTCCAGCTTACGGTTGCATGACTTCCAAATTATATACAGACAATGTTAATCGTCTCAAATGTCTACAACTCTGCTACAACACAAAGCCTTTAAAACAGTTAAAGGACATATGAATCTAAAACAAACAAACATTAAAACCATTTAATTTCCTTTTATTCTGAATACACTACAAGAGTTGATAATACCACACAAGAGTTGATAAAAAATCCTACACCAGTGGAACGGAAAGCCGCAAACCAAGGCTGTAAATAGATAGCCTAAACAGAAAAACACTTGTACTCACCATCCACCAGGTCCGGGCTGACATGTCATAACATAGCTGCCATTTAATGGAGCTGTCTGTCAGTTTCGCGGCCATCCCACCGGCTCTAATCGGAAGCGTCTCGAGTGGAGACGAGACACCCAATCAAGTGGGCATCACCGGAGGCATGCTGTGCACCATGTAGGCCAACCCTGACAGACTGCATTGTGTATGTGGGGGAGGGGGGGCAACATACTGATGAGTGACTTGAACCTGACTCTGGTAATCACAATAGCTATGACCTACAACCCTGACCACCGCCCACCCCCCGACGATACCCCCTCTCCTCTCCTCCCCTCCCCTCCCCCCTTCTCCCCTCCCCTCCCCTCCCCCCCCCTCCTCTCCTCTCTGAAGAAGTGGTGGTGTTAGGCATTACAAATACCGTATGCAGCAATATACCTGTAAATGGAAGTGAAAAATACTCTCTTACTATACTCTTATGAGAACAAAAAGAAAAGAAAAGGAAAAAAAATACACTCATGTTATTCATGACTAGAACACACACTCACATACACAGACATCAGTTGGGGATCATTTTGTGTTTGAGAGCAGCAAAGCCTGTGAGTCAGAAGCAAGCCGATCGTCAAGTCACTGCTGACCTTATACTGTAGCTGTAGGTCTAAGGTCCGTAGTCTAGTATTTGTTACAACCCCACCATGGTTCGTTTGGTCTCCTTCTTTTAAATTGCAAATTCCCTAACATTTTTGAATCAAACATATTCGGTCGGCTCAAGGTTTCATGGTTCTGGATGGACTACATAACGTGACTTGTTCAACAGGTAACTGTAAAGCTTTCCTTTCTGACCCGACGTTGCATCGCATTCTTTGCAGCCCACTGTATTTTGATACATGTATTAAGACATTTAACAAGTCAGTGTAAATGTTATCTGAATGCCAGCTGAAAAGACCTTTTCTGTCCTGCCACATTCCAAACCTCCGCTCTGAGGCAACTCACTGGCAGCTGGATTTCCTTGCGTGGGCTGTGTGTGGACACAGCAACAGTTAAACGTGAATGGCAGCGAGCCATTGAGCTGGACAGGTTGTGCCGGCTAACGTATCCATTAGTAACAGTAACAGCCAATGTGTTGATCAATTGGACAATAGAAGCAATAATTTAACTTTAAAGGTGTTAAAGGGTCCCCAGAAGCCCAGCTCTAGTTTTAGTCTGAAATGGTGTAAGCTACATGGATGTGGTGTGGGAGAGCCTCAAACCAAAAACAAAATTTTTACAACACGGGTTTCAATCAGTGTTCCATTTTTATATGGGGCCCTAGTTTCCAGGTCAAGACGCAAAACGGTCGATCTAAGGTGTGGCCAAAATACTTTTTTTCTAATTTAGGATGTGACGGTAATCGGGTGTAACGGCGACGCAGTTGTAAAAGGGTTGGATTAGAATGAATAAAGGAGCGGTAGGTGGGGGCTGTCTTCAATTACAGCCAATCAAATCGGCTCCATTCCCTTTAAGAGCAGCGTGCTCTCTGTCATGGCGAACTGCCAATTTCGTAATGGACGGCGAAAGTCTTTCCTGCGCATTCTAGGAACACAGCAGGAAACCTTAAATAGTTGTGATCACGGCTCAATTAGCCTAGGCAATCAGTTTGTCCTTTCAGGTTGAATGAGGTAATTTAAATATTGAACATGAACTCATGTTGTTTTCCATGCTTAATGACACACATTGTCTGTGTTTTATGTTGGAAGACAATGATACGTGTGCATATATTTTGTTTTGTGACAGTAGTCATTAAATTAGTTATATTAGTTAGTTAGTTATATTATTTTAGGAATAATATAACTAATGACTCATTAGTTATATTATTCCTGAAATAATATATAGTTATATTATTCCTGAAATAATATAACTAATATAACTGATTTTGACTATGTCTGTGCTAATGCTTTGTACTCGGAACTTGGAAAAACGAACTCAGACAAGGAAAAGTGCAATGGTATGGTCATTCAAGTCGAAATTCCAAATCAGAAACTTGGGCAAGATTTACCTAGCCCGAGTTTGCCAACATAAACACACCCGACGTCACAGAAATATGGCAGCGCACACAGTGAACAATAAGTAGGCCCCTAGACTTACTTTTTCATCACTTTTTACTTTATGTAGTGTTTGTGTTGTGAAACGTGCTGTAACTTTGTAGTTTACATTTCCATTTCCATTCAGTTGATTTGTGTTTGATGTCTTTGTGAGCATGCGTAGGCTATAGCCTGCTCCTCCCGTCTCTTTTAAAGGACCAGTGTGTAATATTTAAGAGGCTCTAGTGACAGAAATGCAATACAAGATCCACAACTATGTTGTCAG
>JAODLI010000010.1:775020-799060 GCA_027575585.1 Percopsis omiscomaycus | reverse complement strand
GGGGGGCAGATAAAGAGAAAAATCATTACAATAACAAAATACCAATGAGAGGGGGCAGGATTGGCTAGTGGGTGTTGGACTCCCAGCCAAAAACCTCATAAACTCACTGTAAGTTGCTTTGGAGAAAGGTTTTTGCTCAAATGTACCCAATTGTAATCTAAAAATGTAAGCAAGCACAGCCAGTCTGAAAAGAGAGTTTATTTTCACTACCTCATACAAAAAAAGCGATTGTGGCAGGTTTAAAGGCATTCATTTTCAAATATTTCTTTACAAATCACACAGCCTCATTAAATTCAAGGCATTACCCATATGTTTGAGAACCTCTTCTAAAAGTACAGAATCCTCCATGGTTTAGTGAGAAGCTATTTTTGAATAGTCCGCAGTTAACTTTCTTTCCTCTTCTCTATTCCCACGACATGGATGGTGGAACGTAAGGGTTTTGCTGCCAAACCTGCTTGTGTATGAGCTACCGATAATCATAATAGAATGGCAGGTAATGTTAACACCAGCATTAAAATACTGAATATTCCTGACTATGGTGTGTTCTTGGATTTGCAATGTTGACAAATACAAACTGAAATAATACCAACTGTAAAACGCAATATCAGGTTTTCCTTTTTTAGAATAGAGAAGATGTGGAGAAAGCCACAGACCACTACCAAGACACAGCCTCCATGGGACCCCTCCCCACCTTAGCCGGTTTCTAATTTCTTATCAAGGTCAGTGCTTTCAGTTATCGAGTTGTTTGATTTTTTGAAGCCCAAGTCAATCTAGAGTGCAACTTCATGTAGGCCCCTGTACAGAACATTTGGCAGTCCTTTATCCATCATCTGTGTGTCGGTCGAGGTGACCTTTAGCCCATGAGGTATCCTCTGCAAAGAAAAAAAGAGTGACATTTGGAAAGACAATGTCAGACAATCTGTTTAAATACACTGCATTTCATTGAAAATGCACATCGGACCAGTAGAGTATATTCATTAAAACTTGAAGAAAAAGCACTTTAAAATGATCCTAATAAGATGTCACACTGATTTCTTAAAGCACAGACATGAGATAAATAAATTAAGTGTAACGTACCCCAAAACACTGGACCCTTGTTGAATGGTATTAACTAAACAAGAGCCTATTCCCACTGTGATAGTTGAGAATGGTCAGGTTAAATTAAGAGAAGCCCTATTAGTGCAAATAAGCTTCGTAGTAATTATAAGAACGTCTTACGGCAACTTCATGCGCATGAACACCCGGGCCATGAAGAAGCTCAGAAGCACGCTGACAAATCCAATGAAGAGCAGCAAGAAGCGGTTGAGCTTAGGAATGTTTGGTGCATTGGAGCGGTCCAGTATTATAAAGCCCAGGCCTCCCATAGTGAAGAGGAAACTGGAAGCCAGACCCTCCATGATGTACTGGCCATTTACTCTGCAGAAGACAGAAGACATGATTTTACATGATTTGTTATGTGGGAAGTATTGTCACTAGCGCAATGTGAGCAGAAAAGACACCAAGGGGCCTATTTGTTTAGATTAGGCCTATGTAGTGTATTAAGTGACCCTTACCTGTATGCCAAAAAGGCCACCGGCCGCTGATGCCCGTGCTCGTCTGTCATTGAGCCCACGCTTGGCGGTTCCACAATGACATCGTAGATGATACCTACATTGGAGAACAGAACAGAACACTTTCCTCAGAGAGCAGTCTCGCCCGAATGGAACCAATGAGCTTTTCAAAACTAGACATAGGATTCAATAGTTTAGCCAACTAGTAATATAGGATTTAAAAGAAGCTGGTCACGCTCACAGCATCAGGAGAAACAGACTACCTACTGCCTACAAACGAGTTTGTGATACAATATTGATTCCAACTTCCCACAATTTAGAATCGCTACCTCAGGACCAGCCAACTCCAGAAACGTATCTTATCTACTAACAAGGGAGTAAGGTTGAGCACTGTGACGAGTCAATACTACATTCACATTAATGTTAGTTTAATAGCATTAAATGCATCCTGTGTGTAAAGTGCTATCAGTACTGAGGTGTAACGTTACAGCATTAGCATAGCATGTCAATTTACCTCCAGTGATGAGAAAGTACGATACTATTACAATAGCGTACACCGTCATTGCCGACGGCATGTGCAGCCAAGAGGGCTTCTTCAGTTTGATATTTGGGCATTCCAGCACAGCAAAGGGTAAACTGTATAAAGTCTCCATGATTTTTAAAAATAATCTCCCTTCGCTGCAGTAGTGTTCAGGCTGCGGTCCGTCTACGCAGCGGCTGTGTTGACGTGTCCAGGAAGTGCGACGTCCTGCCTGCACTCTATTACGGTACGCACTTTAAATATTTGACTTTGAGTTAACAATTTTCCCCATAATTAAGTGTGGTTTCTTGGTATATTATAGAATGAAATACTAGGTTTGCATACGTCGATAACACCTATTGCATGAATAAATAAACGTTTACTTTTTGCAATCCTGGCATGACCTGTCGTGGTGACGTCGTAATCCTGCGACGCCGTATACAATTCAATCTGTTGGATTCTTCTAAAATATATTTTAAGATTAATGATAAACGCTTTTTAAATATCAAATAAGCAGGCACTATTCTTTTATCTCTGAGCCCTTAAATTATACAAGCAAATGTTCTATTTAAAAAAAATAGTCTAGGCATCTTAGCCAACTCTCTTAAATCAATGTATTTGCATTTTAAGATCCTTGAGTGTTTAGAAAGGCGTCCCAAAAAAAGTATTATCTTTAGTAGAATTCTCTAATAAAGTTTCTTCTTCCAAATGTACATACCAGATGTAACTGTCCCTACAGCTTATAACTAATTTAGATATACTCACCATATTGTAATTTATTTCAGTTGTGTAAATATGCACGTTAAGTTTATTTACATATGCCTTAATCACAATGAAGTCTTAAATGGCTTGCACATTTCAAGTGGTAGGGAGGATATTAAACACCATAACAAGACAATATTTTTCCATTTCTTTTATTACGGCAGTACAAATACACTTCACTTAGATTTCTGGCTCTGTGCCTGTGCTTTGAGCACCTTGACAACGATCTTCTGCTCCTCAATCAGGAAAGCACGCTTGATCCTTAAAAAAAAGAAAGAAAAATGCATCACTTAATTTAAGTTTAGAACAGAGCATTTGGCGTTGTATGCTTACACAAGCCATTACTGTTCACGTGCCAGTCATGTAAACATGCAGTGGAGAACGGAGAAAGCCCCTTACCTGTCGCGCACACACTTGGCACACATGGATCCACCGTACGCTCTGCTAACGTGCTTCTTGGTCTTTGAGAGCCTCATGAGAACTTGAGGTCTAACAGCCTTGATCTGCAAGACAGAAGGATAGCCGTGATGAAGAGAGTGGATTCATTCAGAGTGGGGGGCTTTTATGTTTAACTGCATTGTCCACTTAAAACCTTGAATACAAGACAACCCCCACCATCTCACATACCGTCTGTATTTAATTCACTGCATTGGTAAAATTAGGTATTACCGGATGTTTGTTTTTTTACAAGCCATTTCTTAGCTGAATTTCCAAAAGATAGATAGATATATATATATATATATAAAAAATTGTGTCCATTATTTTAAAAAAGCAGCATGATCTTAATGCAGAACATTTCCAAAAAATGGCTGCCGACACCAAGCCCAGTTCAGACTAAATAACTATTTGAAGAGGAATAGAATTTTTGTTAAACCCACAACCCTGTAGCTTCCTTATCTAACCGTACAATACAAATAGGTCCTCCCACTGACACTTGGCTTCAATTAATCGTTGTTCACAGCAGATGCTGGGCCGGAATCAGGTGTTTGAGCATCCATTCACTCCCATCGTTTCTCAAGTTACTCTGATTTGCAGAATATTGATTTATTGTAGTGTTTAAAACAAAAAGGACTTTAAAGAAAGGTTTTTTAAAATTGTGAATTAAAAGAACACATACTCCAGCTTTGTAGCTCATCTGTAGAAACATTTTGTTCCTGAGAGACAATAGAAGTCAAGGGTAAATCCAGTCTGGTGAGGCCTAATATAAAAAGGTAAGGAAGCTACAGGGTTGAGGGTTTGACAAAAGTTCAATACCCCCATGAAAAGGGTCAAAAGTAAGCTCTTCTCTTAATGTACCATTAGGCTCGTTTATACACAACCAACATTCTCCCACAAAGTATCAGGCCAGTGTGCACACACTGAACTGTAAAAAATAAAACAGCAACAAGGTAGTATGCAATTATGAATTAATTAGTCTGCATCAGTTTCCAAGCCACAAATAAGAAACCATAATTTACATGTTATGATTTCTGCAAGACTTTTTTCTTTTTGCAGCCAACCGACTACAACTGACCTACAGAGGCAATCAGAGTAAACAACTGTAACCAGGAGACAATGTAGACATGTGTTGAGTGGCACCAAGTGTAATAGGAAAGCTTTATTCAATGAAATGTTTCACTTACTCCACGCAGCCTTCCTGGGCAGATGCCACATGCCGACTTGGGGGCCTTGCCAACCTTCTTGGTGTACAGGTACACAATACGGTTACCAGGTGTGCGGGACCTACCGACAAGCAAAGGAAAAGCAACTTTTGAACGAATCTGTTGGGTGTAGTGAGAATACACATCATTTATCATTACGATGCCTCTCCAGATGGGTCAAGCAAAACATTAAGGTGTGACCATTACTTACAGTCTGGTTTTGTTGGAGGGGGTGTTGTAGGATAACCTACGACGGTAAGTCAGGCGCTGAACCATCTTGAACCTAAAATAAAAGCATAGGACAGAATTTAGACACATATCATTGAGATGCTACCGGTGCTAACGTTAGCCATTGCCGCTAACACAGACGAGACATGACCAAAACATTAACGTATGAATTTAAGAGATTATTATTGCATACATTATGCTGCGAATATACATTTCATTGGGATAACTGAATACATTAGCGCTTAAAACCTTGCTAAATGTCAGTGTATTTCATCATATAGAGGAACGAGGACATAATTCTGCTACAGACAAACGGTATGGAATCGCGTAATTGTATTACATGTATTTATGCGATATTCACATTAACCGATAGATACTACCCTCCTAAATGTAATCGTATATAAAAACACACAATATTCGGGTTTTAAATAGCAGATTGCAATGGATTTGTTTGACATAATTTCGCCAAGGGACTTATACAGCCATACCTGCTATCACCGTAACCGGAAGAGGAAGGACCGCCTCTCGTGTCAAAATTAAAGTCCTTCCATGGCGAATAATCCTAATGTTACAGACAGGCAGTTCTCGCAGAACCAACGTTAGTTTTGAACATTTCCTTAGGCCTACCAGTAAGAGACAGATAAATATAATTAATGTACTGCAATATCATCCTAAACACACAATAAAAAGTATTTTATGACATTATTCTGTCACATTATACTATTTTTTTTTTCTGTCTTTAGCCTACAGTAAAAAAAATTGACATAATCAAGTAAATTAATTACTTGGCAATACTTATCTAGTTAATAATCTAGTTAAATTGAGTCATGAGTAAATTTTTTGGAGGATAATGTCTAGGGGTGTATTTGTTTATGTGAAGTGTGGGCCTTGACAACTGTATTGTCTTTAGGGGTTTTATAATACCCTTTAACTTCTCATAATTAACATTGTAGGCTACTCCCTGTATCAAGTTGAAAAAGTTATGTACATTGAAATTGGATGTTTTGTAGACAATTAGTGAACATGCTATTTAGCCTGCTATTTAGCTCTACTGACCAGTGATGGTGTCCTCAAAGTTGGGGGTGGTATGTCAAACAGGTCACCAAGCGAAGTATTTGATCGTAATAGTGCCGTAGTAGCAGCAGCCACTGGAGTTTAAGCGGGTCCACGGCAATAGCTGTTTCAAGCAGAATACAAAAAACATTTTTACTTTAGCAAACTGACTGAATTAAACGGCCGCCTGCCGTTGTTAAAACGTCCTATGCATAAAATGCGTTTGAGGGAAAAAAGAACATTGGAGTTATCAAATTGAAACACTTGTTAAAACAATTTCCATAACTTTAACAATGCAACATGGACATGCGTCATATTTTTTTAGATCCTACATTTTGGCTTTATCATACAAAAAGTACTTAGCACTCAGATTTTCCGGTAGAGGGCGGCAAAATACCACGTTATGATGCACGGGATTACATGTTTCAGGTCCTATGGCTACTCTAGCTAGTGTTCCATCGTCACTAGACAAGAGCGTGGGGAGAATGATTAACTAGGAGGCTCGAAATCAGGCCAATAGCCTAGTTGCCATGACTTGCATTAAAGTCATATAAACATCCTGAGAATTTATTTACCCAACGGCTTCCATTTTGGAGAATGAAACAACAGTAACATTTCTATCATATAACCGACACTGTTTTCAGTATATAAGAAACAATGGATCTTAATGCTGCACCTTTTAGTTTGCAAGAATATCACCTTTTCTGGTTTTAGGGGTTATGAAATACAAATATACACTGCTCAAAAAAATGAAGGGAACACTGAAATCACACATCAGGTCTCGATGAACAAAATATATTCAAGATCAAAATCTTTACTGTACATTGTGTAATTTGTTTAGAACAAAATGACGTTCGGTCAATGGAAACCCAAATCACCAACCAATTGAGGGCTGGATTCAAAATCCAAGTAAATAATTTAAATCACAGGATGTTCCAACTTGAGTGAATTTCATCACAGCAACTCATGATGGGACTTAGTAGTGTGTATGGCCTCCACTTGTATGCACTCCCGACAACGTCTGGGCATGCTCCTGATGAGACAGCAGATGGTGTCCAAGGGGAACTCCTCCCATACCTGGCTCAGGGCATCGGTGAGATCCTGGACAGTCTGTCGCGCAACTTGGTGGCGGCGGATGCGCCGATACATAACGTCCCAGAGGTTCTCAATTGGCTTCAGGTCTGGGGACCGTGAGGCCCAGTCAATGGCATCAATGCCTTCGTCATCCAAGAACTGTTTACACACTCTGGCCACATGAGGCCGGGCATTGTCCTGCACCAGAAGGAACCCAGGGCCCTCTGCACCAGAAGGAACCCAGGGCCCTCTACACCAGCATAAGTTCTGATGATGGGTCTGAGGATTTCATTACGGAACCTAACAGCAGTCAGGATACCGTTGGCTAGCACTTGGAGGTCTGTCCGGCCCTCCAAGGCTATGCCCCCCCACCCAGACCATCACAAACCGGTCATGCTGGATGATGTTGCAGGCAGTATAACCTTTACCACGGTGTCTCCAGACTCGTACATGTCTGTCGCATGTGCTCAGTGTGAACCTGCTCTCATCTGTCAAGAGAACGGGGCGCCAATGCCAATCGAGCTGCACAGTGCTAGGCTGTAAGCACATTTCCCACTAGAGGACATCGGGCCCTCATGCCACCCTCATGGAGTCTGTTTCTGACACTTTGGTCAGAAACATGCACACCAGTAGCCCGCTGAAGGTCATTTTGTAGGGCTCTGGCAGTGCTCCTCCTGTTCCTCCTCGTACATAGGAACAGATACCGGTCCCGTTGCTGGGTTGATGCCATTCTACGGTCCTGTCTAGCTCTCCTCGTGTAACGGCTAGTCTCCTGGTATCTCCTCCATGTTCTTGAGACTGTACAGGGAGACACAGCAAACCTTGCGATGGCACGTATGGATGTGCCATCCTGGAGGAGCTGGACTGCCTGTGCAACCTGAATGGCTGTAGGTACCGCCTCATGCTACCAGTAGTGACAAAGACACTAGCAAAACGCAAGAGAATAATCAGTCAGGAAGGATAAGGAGAGAGCAATTTTCTGTGGCCACTACCTGCAAAACCATTCCCTTTTTGGGGGTTGTCTTGCTGTTGCCTCTCCAGTGCCCCTGTTGTCACTTTAATTTGCATCAAAACAGGTGACATTGATTTAAAATAGCTTATGCTTCCTAACTGGACACATTGATATCCCTCAAGTTTAATTGACTTTGTGTTATATGATGATTACATGTTCCCTTTAATTTTTTTGGGCAGGATATTTCAGAATTCGGTATTTCCAATAATTTCCTTGAACTAGATATGATGGCCTAGATTAATTATAAGGCCAATAGTAAAACAAGGCAAGTCATTGACTTCTATGTAAATACACACATAATATAGGGACCTCTAGAGGTTGAAGCATGTAACACATGAGATTGATTTGAGTCCAGATGTGACACAATTGGGGATTAACCATTTTGGTTGTCTGATGTCTCAAGAAGATTTGTCCCATAACAGTAATAGATATTGTAAGATGAATTCATGCAGTTCCAAACAGACACCATGTGTACACACTATATCTTCATCTTAGAAAATATCCCAAATAGAATATTCAGTTTAGAAATTACAATGACCCATGATGCATTGTATGGCTCCGTTAATTCATTAATTCACTAATTCAAGCCTTAATAGCTAAAGATGGGCAGTATCACCTTAAGTGCACTTGGTTACGCAAGCCTCTCTCCGACCCCCTCCCCACATCTCCTTGGGCCCTCTGTGTAATCTGCCGAGATTTAAACCTGCTGCTCCTGTTTAATAAATCCACTGCGATTAAAATAGGATTACTCTGCCTTTGCAATGACATCACAGCATGAAATATCTTTCCTTTTTTTTGTAGTTTCTTGGTTTCGACTCGATCTCTCGTTCGATGTGAACAGACGGGCAGCGCTTTGCTAAGCATCTGCATATCCCCTATCCTACTAATCAGTGTTGTCCATTCTGTCATCAGGTATTTTGTGGTGTCAGGTTAAAGTTGTTTGGATCTTTTAAATAGCACAGACCTTGGTTTCTGTATAGCTCCCCCAGATCTTCTGAATTTTCACCACGGCTCACTGCTGATGTTTGAGACACGACTGTCCACAAAAGTGTTATTGTCAGTAGGGGGAGGGGTAGTGGGGTAGGTGAGCCCCTCAGCACTCAGGTGTGGGAGGGGCAAAATAACATTACGTAACATTGGTATCAACCACGAGGGTAACTCCAGACACAAATCAAGCAGTGTCCCTTTAACCTGTTATACTTTGCTTTAAACAGCATGCATCCACCTTTTGCTTTTAGGATGGAAGTCCTTAAATGTCAAATAAAGGAAACCAACCAATCGATGTGATTCCTCTGACCTGTTAATCCTTTTCCATGGCTTCACAGAGGGTGAATACTATGTTAGTCAAAAGCAATGGTTGACTTGTACTTCTGCTATAGATATAGATATAATACTGATAGTACTGTAGGCTGTAGATATAGCATTTGTATAATAAAGGTGGAAAAGTCTGACTTCAGAGAGTAAAAGTCCTGCCAGGTTTTCCTTCTGCTGGTTAACTTAACCAGGTGATTTCAATTACAGGGACTAATAGTTGAAATCACCTGGTTAAGTGAACAAGCAGTAGGAAAACCTGGCAGGACTTTTACTCTCTGAAGTCGGACTTACCCACCTCTGACTGAATTATTTATTTAAAATAAATATTTAAACTGCATTGGGTTATCTAGGCAACTTGGCAGCCATACTGGTCACTAGAAGAAAGTTTTTGAAAGATGCACACCCTTTGACCTAGCGTAGAGATTTTGCATAAATAACTTTTTTTTATGCTGATGAGGCAGCCCTAGCCCTTACCATAAAAATCTATCCAGGCGTTAACTGCTATTAAGCATATACAGTATATTCTACAGTACATGGGCTCGTTCAAGTTAATTCAGGTTTTGTAAAACACAGCAAATGTCCATGATTAGTATTGAAATAAATATAATTGTATATAATACTGATTGTTGGATTGAGGCACACACTTGAGTCACTTCTTGAATCATAAATCGTGACAAGGCCATGTGTTTACTCGAAGAATGAATAAAGGCGGGCTCTCACTTTCACCGGCTGTGTCTCCATCTAATCAGCTGCAGTACTTAGCGATGAGACCTGCTTGTGGATTATCACTCCGCTAATCCCTTTAGAGGTACTGCTAAAGCAAATATTCTCATCAACCCAGTGTTCAGGCCTAAATGGTCTCTTCCACATTAGCATCTAAACATCTTGCTTCTGCCATCATCACTCCATTATAAGCAAAGCCTTTTCCTCAGGAATAATGCCGCTTTGCCTTTAGTATTTCACAACTGGTTCAGTGATGGTCAATAAAATTACATTTACTATGTGCCATTTTCCATCGGTTGTCATTTCCATTTTTATTGCTGGCTGTATTTCTTTCAGCGAGCAGGTGGTCTTTCCCAGCTTCTTCGTGTAGGTTTAGAAGGGGGGTTTGCTAATGTCATATCTTAAGCGCATAATCCCAAATATTTCTGTTAGAACATTCACTAGTAACACCTTTATAGTATGAAAAATGTATTATGCCCTATTCAGTGCTTTTCATGCTTTTCTTTCAGGTTGTGAGAGCTACCACGTCTGCCTACGTGTAGAATTCTCGTAACACATATCGCAAACAAGGTTTTTGAAATAATGGCAAAGCATCAAGACCTTCATGCAAAGGCTAAACGTTGACACTAACACCATTTGACTGTTGGATGAGGTTTGTTAATGTGAAATGCAGCGTTTGGTGCTTGCCAGACACAACTGGGCCCGTGTCAGCCAGAAGGTTCTTCGCCTATCAATAGAACAATGTTCCAGCACCTTTAGAGGACCATCCATTTCTGTGGACCCCTCAATGGTTATGAAATTGCTTTGTAGCACCTTCCACATGGCCCACGTTAGGCCTGGTTGTTAAAAAAGCTGTCCCTAAGTTATCCCCTTATCCCCTTGATACAGTAATGATGACCAAAGAAGGCCCTGTACACAGAACATACTGTATAGGCAGCAGGAAGCACCAAAATCTGTTTGGTACTCACCAAATACCCACTACCCCCATCCCTGCCCCACTGCTGGCAAAATCCACACAACTATGTGTGACACAAAGGTTAGGATTTAGCTGCTGGACCAAAGTGAGGGTGGGTGAGAAGGGGGGACGGCCGGTATGGATCATTCTGTTTTGTCCTAGCAGATTGGAGACAAATCCAAACAACCACCATCATCCGCCAGACCCCACATGACCAGTGACCAGTCATCACTTTTATGCTGGCTATGTTGCCAGATCGAGGGAGGGGGGTGGCAGGGGCAATGTAGAGGATGGGCTGGGGAGTGGGCTAAAAGTGGGGCCATTGTAAAAGAAAGAGCTGACATCCTGGATGGGATTTGATTAACGTAATGTGGAGGGAACTGGTCACAGACTCAGACAGGGCTTGGCAGTAGCATATCCGCTGTTCTGAGCATCCACAGTTAGCCCCATTTCCAACAAATGGAATACATATTATGACTACCCTATTGTGGTGTGTAGTCACAATTTTTACCATGTTGATTTACCGTCACATTTCACTGAGGCTGAGAGTATACTGAGAGAGCAAGGTCAAAGCAATTGAAATTAATTACTACTTTGGACTATACAATTATTTCCATCAGCCCAGCAACACACAAGAAGTATTTTCAGACCCGTCTTTTCCAGTCCTCTGGTACAAAATGTCATTTGCGCCAACTGTAATATTCGCCAAAGTTGGATTCATCATCTTGACAGATGATGCAGTGACAAAAAAACTGCCTCAGCACAGTCTATCTTCTCCAACCCGATTGAGCACGTGGCTTAGTTATCTGTCCATCCATCAATCAAACGCCAGTTTTCTAGTTTGTCAGATGGTGGCAAGCCTTTTCCAGAGGAAAAACCTTGGAATTGGTCAGTGACAATATCGGATGTACAGTACATGAGCCCATTATGAAGAACTGCGCACCAATTCAGTATGGATCAGGTTAGTCAATTATGCTTAGAATCACTTTGCAAGGGAACTAGACTTCCTTGGAGACAGCATTGTCACCGGAGACGAGGTGCAAAGACCCCAGGGAACATTCTGGTCCTGTGAGAAGGTATTTAAAAATATGACACGTCTGTCATTCAGCATGACGAATCCCTGTGCTAACTTGTAAATTCAAATAAAATCAAACACTGCTGCATTTTGCCAGTGTTTGACTGAGTGTTTTTAGATTACGTTTTATATTTGTCAGACACACTGACTGAGTAGCAGCAATGAATGGTAGTGAAATGCTTGGTGGTATAGTTCACACTTGACTCTGCAGGCACAAGACCATCAACACTTTATAAAGTAAAACTAATAAAAGAATATATACAATAAACCTATGAAATATTTGAAAGGAAAACCCAGTAAAAGAACGGCCAACAGAATTAGCTGACTTTTACCTGCTGTGAGAAAGTGACGTGGATGTACAGTGTATATGGTATTTACGGTGTAGCTCTGAGCCCAAAAAACAATGGTGCCAAAAAAGTGTCTGCATTTACTGTTGTGGTTGGTGTAAGGGGGCTCTTGAACAGCAGGGGTGCCACAAGTGTGCAGTCGGCAGGAGAATCGATGTTACGAGGCTGTGAGGTATGTGTTATTTGGCGCGTTAATGTGAACCGGTCAAAACATTTAACACGTACAGTGTGTGCCTGTCGGCAGCACGGATAATACCAATTTACCCAAGTTCATACTGTATTCCTCTGTAGATATCCTGGTAACAGGAGGCAGGGGAGGAAAGGCAAAAGGGGCAATCAATGAGGTCAGTGAATCGTGATTTATTATACAGCACTAGGCCATTACTGTCACACATACTTTGTCATGCTGTTTAGACATCGCATGTCTGTGTCTACCCAGTAGGGCTTGTTTGGCCTGTCTGCGTATTATTTGACATGATGGGGGGGGGTTAGGATACCCCCCCAACCCCTAACCCCTACATCAGACGTGGGTCATGTCAAATAAAGGCTTGACATTAGATTGACATTAAAAATCAACCACTGCTTTATAAAGTATGTAGGCCTTTGACATCATGTCTTGTTGGTGGCTTGTCTTAAGTGTTAAGCAACTCGATCAGACTGCCATGTGATTTTGATGTTGATTTTGACAAATGTATTGACCACATGACCTTGAAATGACACAGGCATACATGCATGCAACGACCGGGCAGAACTGAACACCATATGATGTTCAGTTCGGTTATCAATAGAATAATGATTTACTATGTCCTCTCTCTATCGTTATATTTATCAAACTGCCTATGCTGTGTAACCACGGCAACTCCTCCCTTGAAATAATGCAACATCGTCAGGCTGGCTTGCTGGTTTGCACCGCATGAAACAGACAGATGTCGTACCGAAAGTGTTCCCCTTACGAAAGTGTTCCTTTCCCGACTGCTGTTCTTAACTTCGTTGAGACAAGCTGTTTCTATTTAATCGGGGGGAACAGTAGTCCACTGTACTGTAACCATTAATTATTTGAATGTCGTCTACCAAACATGGTGACATAATGATGAATTCAGAAGACAACCTGGATTTGTTGTTGATGCATTGAAGTCCCCATGCAAGATTAATGTAAATGCACTTTATTCATCCCTCCCTGGAAAATACATCGTTATTGTTGTGCAAAAAGAGATAGAAATAGCGCAAAATGTAAATAAGGTAAACTAAGCATATTATAACATACTGCACTAAGAGCAGTATGTTATAATATGCGGGCTTGCCAACACTGCAAATAATCGGCAAATAAAACAATTTGGTCGGGGGCACAATTTCGATGCGACACCCGTCATCGATTCGCTGTCTAGTCCTTACCTGGATTTATTAACAAAACAGTCTGTTCACGTGGTCAGCCCAGCCCCCTGCCTCTCGGTGGGCACAATATTCTGCCACATTAGCAGGGTATTTATTTTGGACTAGTCGTTTTTTCTCTCTCGTCGAGGTGACGGTAAGAGAGGTGAGCGCAGTTTGCCAAAGCTCCTCCTCTGTCGTCGGAGAGGGTAGGACGGTCACATTTATTCAATGAGAGCACGAGAGGGCACGGTGACGGGAGAGGATTCGATCAACCTGCTGCGTGAGCACGGCTGTTTTCTCGGCACTGTCAAAGGTAAATAAATATGCCGTTTGTACCTTTTTGGGTTATTTTTTTTTTGATATTTTTTTTTACCACGCACCATGCACCAATTACAGAGTCAGTAGCCTACTAGTAATGTGCGGCTTTTGGTGAGGTGTTGTGCTGTCATACGGAAATTGCTACCCCCGCCGAAAATGTTTTCTAGAATACAATTTGCACTATTAGCAACCCCGTCAGCATGGGTGTGTTGATGTAATAGTATTAGTATTCTTGTGTAATGTGCTTTATTGCCTTATTTGCCTTTTGCGCTATTTTCTTCGTCTGAACTTAGTATTTTAGGTCATTATATTAGGTCATCACGATAGTTCGCCCATTGCAGGCTGCATTCAAATAATAGTTATTCATTTGCATTTTGAAAATATGTTTGCAGAAATCATGCTTCTGCAAACTAATTTGGTGTCATCAAATTAGAACCATTCTGTGGTCAAATTAACAATTTCGTCCGGGGGAACATTATACGCACGACAGTTCAAGCTATTCTTTTTATGACATCTGAAAGGGCGAAGGCATTGAAGGGCAGAATGTTGGCACTGCAGCTGGACACCACAGACAGCATGTTTTCAGGTTAACCAGTAACCGGCATTAAGTCCAACAAATTATTTTGTTCCGTTTTATTTTTTTACCCTTTCAAATGAGCAACAACGTCAGTGCCCTCTATCAGTTTTCCTACCATTTCCAACGTAAAAGTATTACCACTGGGGTCGGCAAGGCATAGTGAAACAGGCCGTTACGTTTGGTGATATTTTGTGGATAAATGTGGGTTACTGTATGTAGCCTACTCATTTACGAGAAGGTAAACGTAGAACATTTATGTTAAATATATTTGAAACAAAACATTTACTTCTGAGTCAGATGTTTTAGTTTGTTTCACGTGTAGCGTATTTGACAGAAGTTGTTGAATAATTTCTCTACTATTATGGTTCTTTTCAAGAGCTGATATTATTTATTATTTAAATTTAATTAAAGGTAATTCAATGACCACTGATAACAATTTGTGCAAATGTATGTCCAGTTTAACAAACATCTTATTTGCCAACTTGTCTGGGAAGAATTTGGACTTTCTGTTCTTCTGCCTTTGTTATTCTTTTCTTATTTGTTACAATTTACTGTCCGAATAGCACTTACATTAGGCATGTAGTCTTACTAATTGGTTAATATTTCTGAGAGATTGCTAATAAAGGTATTCTCCACAAGCATCTATTTAAAGTCTGTTTTTGTGCATACTAACATGCCATGTCTATATTCTACCAGCCTTACATAATGGAGTACTATTTTTAAACCAAACTTACTACCAAGTATCCAAAAATATCATATTTGAATGTGTTGTCTTTACATTAGTCCAATAAAACATAATTTTATTTTAATTTCTGCTAGCTGAGGATAATATGAAGACATCATATGGCAAGCCAGACCCCGGAAAGCACTTGGAATCTTTTCAACTCATTTGAAACTGAAGACAACACAATGTATTGTCTCTGGTAAAAAAAAACAAAAAAATAATTTTTTTGCCTAACCACTGAGAGTAAGGACGTAAAGTGCTGCACAAAGATGGCTTCGGAACAAGCCTGCATGGATACGGCGGAACAAAGACCCATATTGGGTGCTAGCTGCAAACAGTGGAGCCACCAGCGCCTGCGGAAAAAGATGAGGCCTATCCGAATTGTAGGATTCCTCCTCAGCTTGGTGGCCATAAGTGCCGTCACCTTCTCCGTTAGTGCCTTGTCTGGGAGCTCAGGGAGCCTCAGCGAGCCGCAGCTCCCAGAGGAGAGTCACCATCAGTCAGCCCCTCACAGGACTCTCCTCTTCACCCAGCGCCAGGGGGACCCCAACATCTCAGCCGACACGCCAATAGCCATGAAGTCCACAGCGGACAGCAACGAAAGCCAGGGGGAGTACCCCACAGACCTTTTCACCCTGGAGGAGAGGCGTCAAGGCGCGGTTGTCCTCCACATGTTCGGCATGCTCTACATGTTCATTGCCTTAGCCATTGTGTGCGACGAGTTTTTCGTCCCAGCGCTGACGGTCATCACCGAGAAGCTGGCTATCTCGGACGACGTGGCGGGCGCCACCTTCATGGCGGCGGGCGGCTCGGCCCCCGAGCTCTTCACCTCTGTCATCGGCGTGTTCATCTCGCACAGCAACGTGGGCATTGGGACCATCGTGGGGTCGGCCGTGTTCAACATCCTCTTTGTCATCGGGATGTGCGCCATTTTCTCCAAGGAGATCCTCAACCTGACGTGGTGGCCACTCTTTCGCGACGTGTCCTTCTACATCATGGACCTCATCATGCTGATCATCTTCTTCCTGGATAACTTCATCTCCATGTGGGAAAGTATGAGCCTGCTGTCGGGCTACGCCGCCTACGTGATCTTCATGAAGTTCAACAGCAATGTGGAGGGCTTCGTCAAAGGCTGCCTGAACAAGAACCAAGTGGTGGAGGTGGAGGTCCAGCCCAAGGTAGGTTTACTCCACCACTATCTTCTCTGCTTACCCTATTCCCACCTTCATCTTCTCAGAATCAAGACCTAGGAGAGAAACCCTCGCAGCTTTGAAGTAGAGCTTAACCGATATATCGGCGGGCCGGTATTATTGGCTGAAATTGCCATTGCACAGACGTAAATAATGGCTGCAAAGCTGCTAGAGAATAGGCATGTTTAGTTGAGGAAGGATATTTTGCAGTACCCGCAAATGTAATCAAATTATCCTTAATGACCATATTTGAGGGAACCAATGTATGCTTATGTATACATTTCAAAAACAATATTGGCTGCATATATACGAAAAGCCACCATCTGTCGAGCTCTACTTTTCAGTTCTTTCAACAAATGGAATGATTAGTATTTGGCATGTTGGCGGATAGAACTTAATGGAATGCAATATAAGGTCTTCCGATATGTGGAAATGATGCTGAAGCATTTCACTCACTCACTCACTCACTCACTCACTCACTCACTCACTCATTCACTCACTCGTGCGCGCGCACGCACACACACACACACACACACACACACACACACACACACACACACACACACACTTTTAGTTCAGACATTTGCTATTGTGTTGAGGTCACAAATAAAATTGTGGAAGGTTGTCTGATAATGGGTTTATTTTTCATAGTCATCAAACAAATGATTCCTTTGAGGTACTTTGAGGATACCGGATGTTCTTCCCACTTAGGCCATTTGTTATGTAACGATTGGGTAGTTCATGGTGTATATGTGCACAAAAAGTAATAGAGTAGGAACATCATTGGAGAGATGCTACATAGCACTGGCATATAGTATTCCACTGTAGGATTAATAAAACAGCCATTCTGGGTTAAGCTCAACAAATTGTGTCCCAGTTTGACAAGCAAATCCCTGGAAATCTAAGCGGCCATTTTTTTCCTGGTTGAAAAGAATGTTTGCATTAAAACCGGGTTAAATTTGTCTATTTAAATCTCAAGGCTTCTAGCTTGCTGAGGTCTCATTGTGTCTCCTTTGTATTACTAGCCGGTCTTTGTTATATTAGAAAATGCTGGATCTTTGTTGCAAAATCCCTACAAACGATGTCCATATACAGCATGGTTATTTGCATATTGGAGGAAGTATTCCGATCACAAATTTGTGAGACTTCAATTTCATAATTCTGCCCTCAGTGACACTTGAGGGCAAAGGAAAGTCACTGTAGTGCAAACGAGATTATCTAGATGGATTTAGGTTTCTTTGTGACATGAGATGGAAATTAATTTTTGAGATATGATTCCTGAAATTCGCACTGTAAAGCTTTGATTAAATCAGGATTTATTTTTAAGTAGGCTATATTAATCGGTGGGTTGCACAATGGGAGATTGAGTAGCTGAGACAGTCTGTAGAGGGGCAGGATAGTCTAGCGCTCTAGGTGTTGGACTCCCAGCCGGAAGGTTGTGGGTTTGAGCCCCAGAGTTTTCCAGCTAGTCAACAGCAAAATAATCTCGCCAATTTGAAACTATATTCAGTAAATGTCAGATTCCAAACCAGGCATGAAAAATAGTTGTTTGTTTATGTTGTGCTTATGCATAAGAGTACAAAATTAAAATGTGCACACTGGTGCACACTGGTGCTAGAACAGATTCGCATGACCTTGAGCTGCATGACATTCTGGGTACTTTGGGCTTGAGAGATGTGTGTGTGTGTGTGTGGCTGACAGGGTGGGTGAAAACAACTTTAGATTGGAGGGGGGGAGCAAGAGACAGATGAGTCGATCTAGCTCTGCCACATCTCATCTCTCAAATCACTCCCAGCAGATTTGACTTCTTCTCTCTGTAGGCATTCTGGGTAATGCTCACATGGCTGCAGCTACGCCGAGACCAGTGTTGGGCTAACTATACTTTGTAACCCGTTACTGTAATCATATTACTTTTCCCGGTCACGTACTACTTTAACCGATTACTGTCTAATCTTTCTTAATCACATTTCAATCATTGTTCTCATGAAAATTCAATCACCTTTGTTACGCAGAATTTCAAAAGAATTATACTATAATGAATTTAAAACTGTATTGTTTTTGTCACTGTGTTGCCTACCCACATCTGGGATGTAATTACACGCACGCTGAATCTGGCTCACGTGGCTAGGCTACAATGCCGTAGCATGAGAGTGCACATTCTAATCTAAAGAATACACCCGAGATGGGTTTAAGAAAGACAGATGAGAGTGGATGCTTTGAAAAGTGGAGATACTGTCAATATCTGATTACCTGATGCAAAGATGGACGTGACGTGTATTGTTTGCTTGCTGCTTCGTGCTGCTTGTTGCGTCAAAAATGTCCAATTGCATTTTCTTTACAATCTTTTCAGGATCATCATACGCTATTGGGTGCTGTGTACATAGTATTACTTTACCAGTAAAATGCCATATTTGCCTGTAATTTTGGCACGACATCCGGCAACTGAGAAACGGTGAGGCATAACAGACTTTCATTAATAATCACTGCTGGTCTTGCACCCTTGAAAAGGCTGTCAACTTCAGTCAATCTTAATGTGAAGATATTTACAGATTTACAGATTCGTAACAAACTTAGTTGTTAGCTTATAACAATGATTGAGAAATGCCTATTTGACTGTAACCCATCATTTTTTATTTATTAGGTATTCAGTTAATCTTATTTTGAGACCTTTTAGTGTATCACTGGCCAATATTATTTGCCCAAGGCTGGTGGTCGTGTGCTGTGAAATTCCCTATCAACACGTGTACACTTTGTAAAGTTTGTCAAGTAACTTAAAAGTAATCAGTAATTAGTTAGCTTTCTCTGGAAATAATGAGTAGAGTAGTCTCATTACAATCTAGACCAGGTAATTAGTAATGGATTACATTTTCTGAGTAACCTCCCCCACACTTTCAAGACATACAGTACATGTAGTCTTTGTACCTGTTTGTGTCCATTGTTGTATTTCTTTTAATCTAAACTATATAATTGGATATCTTAGGTTGTCACTGAACCTCTTTCCCAGTATATTGGGCCTATAGTTTGTCTCTTAGCTAATCAGAGCAAGGAAGGCACAAATAGAATGTAATCTTCAAAACACCCATTCTTTAATTATGATTTTGACACTTTTGGGACAGTTTTTCAAGAGTGTTATTTTGAGAGATAATTGGTGTGTGTGTGTGTGTGTGTGTGTGTGTGTGTATATACCGTTACATATGCAAGAGAGAATGAACAGTGCAAAGACAAGTATTACAGATGGCTTGTATTAAAAGCACAAAAACTGTAGTGAAAGCTAAAATACGGTATTTTCTTACCTATCTTTAACAAAATTCATAACTTTAGTTTGCAATATTTAGCCTAATAATTTTAGCTATTCCATCAAAAGCAACAGTAGGTCCCTATAGTATCCTCTAGCAACCATGTTACTGGTATAGGCAGAAACAAGGCCATAGGTGGGGAGTTAGGAGGCAATGGCAGGTCATGGAAATGTAATGTTTGGAAGTGAATGTCATGGACACCATTTGAAAATGGTGCAACCTGAAAATACTAGCGTGGCTGAACGGTGTGCTGCTATAATTTAATTTCAGTCAGTAATTTTACACTGTTGAGTGGCGGGTGGCTTTTGTATGATACACTTAACCCCACCTATCCAGTAGAAACTCATGTTGCCTCCATCCGAGCACATGCTCGCGCTATCAACCAATCTCCACATGTGGTTTGGTTTAGGTTCGCTTGTAGGTTTATTAAAGCCATTGTTCTGTCAGCTGATCACTGATCAAACTCTAGATTGTGCCCTAGTCTCATCAACAGTAATCCCTCAATCCAATTAACGATATCGTACAAGCTACGTACCGCTGTGCACTTAAACCGACTTCATATTTAAACCAAATGAGACAGAAAATGTGTTTTCAGGACACCATGAGGTTATTGCAAAGCAAAAAGAAGTTTGAGTCTTGCATAGTTTGTTTTATGACTAATCTGGCTAATCTTATCTACAGTTGGAGTCTTAAAAATATCCTCCTATAATCCATTGTCATCTGCTTGCCACTGATGTATTGTCTATGTATGTATCACCTCTGGTAGCGGTTGATGAGCGGGCCATTCAAGACTGGAAAATAAAATCTGTTTGTACACAGTAAAATAACACCTTGGTGTACCATTGAGAACGGAAAGAATATATTATTATCTATATTATGTCACTGACAAAAAACGACATGGGAGTCACAGGAATTCACAGGAAATGAGTTGTCTCAAGAGAAATGGCTGCAATCGCATTCCCAAGCCATTATTATAAAATGCAAGCTCTTGGTTATTAGTCACATCAGGATTCTGCTCTAGATTACGATATTGCTGTTGCGGCCGAGGTAAATGTATTTTAAATTGTTCATCCAGTACAATTGAAGCATGTCTTTACCTATTAATTCTGGCCTGATTAGTTGCTAATACCTTCACACCCATGTTACTCAACGAGAGCTTAGCCACCGCTAAGCTCCTAACAAGGGCACTCTGCTTAGATGGAGCAAGTCACCAGTGCACCCTGTGCCAGCTCACCTAGCACCTATGGTTTTCCCAGGCAGTTAGCAAATGGTTGTATCATCTCAGTATAAGAGGATGATAACATGAGTAGCCTATTTTATTTGGTCTGTATTTCCGGTACTGTTGCATTATATCATTTGTTTTTTTTGGTTATATTTTGGCAACATAAGTTAGCTGCTTAGCGCATAAATCATTGTGTAAAACGAAGGACCACAACCCCTCTAAGTGTATATTGATCCATGAGTTGTATATTTATTTATCTGGTACTCTAAACATCCTTTACCATAACCAAGGTTCAGCTGCCACCCCTTGATTCACGCTCGTCACCTCGTTACTTCACAGATGTTCCGTTATTTTAGAAAAGTGCTATTCAAATTTGTTAATCTGTTCATTTCAATATCCGTCACAGATGTGGGATGAGTGTTAGGTAGTTGTGGGGCGCTCACCATAATGTCACAGAGCCTTTTCCGGGAGGATATAAGGCTCCACAGTTCATAGAAAGAGTTGACATATTGCAGTTCTGGATTGGTGCATGCCCCATTTCAATTAGTCTTCTAAGTATGGTGGTGTGGCAGCTTAAACGGAGCAGACATGACTCCAGCTCGCACATTGAGGTCTGATTACGGTATATTTGGTCACTGCCAATGTACCACAGATGTTGAGCCAAACCCTGTTTACTGTTGGAACAGGTAGGCGATCTGGCGATCTGGTTCTGTTTCTTATTTTAATCTAATGCCTTTCCATGCGCACACACACACACACACACACACACACACGTACACACGCACACACGCACACACGCACACGCACGTGAGAGCAGTTCAAGGTCACAAGAGAGAGGGTGAGCTAGAGGCTCTATGCTTAGATCCTCAGGCAAAAGCAAGATGGCTTCCTGTGTAATTCAGTTCAGCATTCTGCCATGTTCAACTTTTCACTAGTTTACCCGTTTCTGCCTTTTAGAAAAGCAGCAGATGTGTGTGTGTGTGTGTGTGTGTGTGTGTGTGTGTGTGTGTGTGTTGGTTTTGTATGCTGATAGTGTCTCACTGAATCAGTCACTCAACCGAACCAACCCCATTCGTATTCTTTCTGTGAGCAGAAAATAGCCCAGTATGCCAAGCCACTAAAGGCGGGCATCTCAGCCACAGTCCATTTTCTATGACTTCACTTCAGTTGACAACCGTTTTCTTTCATTATTATAGAGTCTAGACTATAGATTATAGATTATAGATCCCCCCCCCCCCCCCCAAACATCACATAGTACCTTTTTAACGAGGTGTTGTTGTGTGAAGTTATGGCAGAAGTTATACCCCCCCCCCATCCCCCCTTCAGAAGCACCTCAGCAGGCAGGCCCGAGCTTATCTTGTTACAGTATCTTGTGGCCTCTCATTGTTTAGCTGATGGACTGACTGGCTGCTTTTTGAAATACTGTCTCAGGCAGATCAGATTAGTTAGCACTTTGTGCAGCATGGATTTAGGAAACACAATGGGTTTGCAAAGATCGATAAATCCCACCTTGTTTTAATTGTCATCGCAACATAACAAAAGTCGCTGTGTCAGTGTTGGCATTTCAAATGCAGTTAAGCCTAGTCATTTTTAAGGGAGGCTTGAAAGGGGATTTAGAGTTTTAGTAGTTTCAAGGTAGTGAAACGATAATAATTCCAGTACAACCGCAACACTCCTCCCATGTGTGACAAAATTGTTTGTAGTATCATCAAAGCATTGCACTGATTAAAAAAAACATCAAGCTCTCTGTCTTTGTGACCTACAGGAAAATGAATTGCACGGAGAGCCTCTGATATTTTTTAGAATGGATACAGCGGCCGTATGTGCTTAGCAAGACTCCAAGCCACAATATTAGATGCCTGTTATCTTCCGTGTTGGATAAGCCTCTGTGTACCGAGGCAGATGTTGGTTCCACAGAACTGGAAGGTGCGACCTCTGATGCATTACCAAGCTATAAATAGCATCATGGAGGCGAGATCCTCCATCAGGATGTGCTTCAAAGATCGGTTACAAAGAGGATTCTGTGCAGGCAGTAGGTTGTTTACGTTTCCTCCCCCAGATTTGGACACACAGGCACCTCCAAACATGACGTGAGTTCTGCGTGTTCATGTTCTGTGTGTTGTGGTAAGCAGATGAACCGGAATCCTGCCTCCGGATTCATCCATGTGTAACGATGGGCCCCACTGGATGAACTTAGTCAACACAGGTATATTTTAGCAATCTGATTATGACATTTGCCCAGCTCATTTTCAGCAAGATACATCTGAACTCCCACCTTGACAAATGATACACCTCAACGTGTTTCTGGTTATTTCCTAATGCATTTTTCTGTTGATAGATAACTCCCTTCCCACCCAGATATGGTATGGAACATTTGGTAAAGTTGCTGGAAATGTTAAATTAATCTTTATTAAATAGGCCTAAATACTGTATCTTTGCTATATCTCCACAGTGCAGAATTTCACACATTCATTAAAGGTGTGCTGTGGATAGTTCCCCATTAAGAAAAATAGGCCCTAAATTCCAATTTCCAACTGTCAATCTGTTTTAGTTTGATGTTGCCCTTTTTTTTTTAAATATGGCCTAAAGGCCTTGATGGGTCAGATGATTGGTTACAACCCAGAAATCAGGCCACACCTTGGGGCCAGGTCTGACTGGCTAGTCTTACACAATGTTTTGAGGAAATATGGCTGTGAGACAGATTTCAAAATTGGTCCAGCCCTTTCAGGTCTCTTCAGACAACACTCAAAACATTGATAAGGTCCCTTTAAGTCCAGCCAGAATGCCGCTTATGCCAAGTCTGCTTATATGTGCAACATGTTACGTCATTTCTCTGGGGAAATGCTGGAAGAATCGGAATGGATATGATTGTGTCCTTGAATACAGTTTAAGTTGTAACAAAGGCCTTGGGATAGAGCCGCACAAAGAATTGTGGGCTTCTGTTCGGGTATTAATGTAGACCTTGGAAAACACAAGTTTATTTGACAAGGTTTCCATGCATGTCCACACACTATAGGCACACACACACACACACACACACACACACACACACACACACACACACACACACACACACACACACACACACA
>JAODLI010000010.1:735892-774920 GCA_027575585.1 Percopsis omiscomaycus | reverse complement strand
CACACACACACACACACACACACACACACACACACACACACACACACACACACACACACACACACACACACAGTCCATGATCATTCATTCTGTTGTATTTACGTTGTTGTAGGATTCTAGGTAACCGAGTTGCGGAGCTGGAAAGGAAGTTGAAGACCTTGGAGGTTTCAGGACTGTGGAGTCTTCCAGGTGGGTTTACAACCTGCAACGTTAGTTTGCAGGTTCCCTTCATGGAATTGTCCAACATAATCCCAATATAATAAGTCTGATACTAATTACAGTTATTATTGAATTTGAGTGCACGCTGTGACTCAAATTTTCTATAAAGAAAACCTACAATTTGCTTCATTTAGATGTGCTTCATATTATTATATAAGCATTACATGAGGTCACGTAATTTCAATTCAGTTGATATTGTCATTTCATTTGTCCAATATTTCTCAGTTACCCATAATTCCTTTTTACAAAACTGTAGGAGGTGTAACAAGTATTCCACACTTGTTACATTTAATCTTTACCCCTGTCCCTAACTAAGACCAGGTACATCCTGTGTGTGTTCTAATGGGTGATTTAGTACCTAACATAGCAGTGCAAAAGCCTTTGTTGTTACTACTCCACACCTTAAGCAAACATTAGTGTGTGTGTGTGTGTGTGTGTGTGTGTGTGTGTGCGTGTGCGTGCGCCTATGGGGAGTGCTTTGCGTGTGCCTGTGCAGAACATGCTAGCCAAAACATATCAATCTCTCTTTCCTTTCCTTTTCCTAGGGTGCATTAACAAGGTTTTCATAACAATTTGTCTTTCTCTCTCTTTCCTACCTGCCGTCCGGCTGCGTCTCAGGCCTGACCTACCGCGTGTCCCTGGGAATTGGGAGTATGTGTTCCTTCTGCCCTACTAGCCCATCCGTGCCCCCCTTTCACCCCCACCATGTCATGCCAGCCTACATCTGGGCAGCCACGCAGAACGCGTGCCACCTCATGCCCACCATTCCAGTGCGTGCACTCGACTGACTTTTGTTTGGCGGATGTCAAAATGTGTTTTCGCAGTTTAATATTCGTGTTGTTATTCAGTCCAGGCTGCGTGAGCAAACACTTTAGATTTAACACTTCCAAAACTTTAATTTAATATATAGTATAGCAGTTTAAGCCAAACCAATACAGGATTCAAAAGTATAATGCATAATAAAAGATAGAAAGAAACTTTAATCCAGCATATCTACCAGAGTTTATCTGGGTTTTGTTATTAAGTGAATTGCAGTGGTTACGCCCCTCAGCAATAAAATAAAATAAATTATGTGTTAAATCGTAATCAAAGGCCTTTCAATATCCTATTAGCATTCTAAAGCACAAAATACAGTAGTACTGGGTTTAGAAGTTTTCTTAAAATCAATCTGTTTTATATTCCTTATTATCAGGACCACAAAACTACACAAAAACAGAATCAAAGTAAATTCTAATCAAATTCCCCCTGTGTGCTGTAGCAATAACACAAGCCCAAACTGAATTTTTATCCTGAGAGACTGTTTTTGCACCAAGCAGACATCCCGCTTTTGGCCACCGGAGGGCAACTTTGCGCCGCGTATGCCGGTTGCGCTGCAGCGCTCTACAGGCGGAGGGGGCTGCGGCTGGATGGAGGTGCCCTGTCACGAGACCGTCATTCCCGCCGCCATAAAACTGACAAGCATCCATTACGGAAAATGATTGCCCACATTACAAACACATTTAGGAGAATGTGCTGTTATTAGGGAATTTGTAGACAGGGGCCCAAAGTGCCTCACAACCACACTGTCCACCACTGTTGGGGACAAAGAGAAAGAGACTTCTGTGTATGTAGCCTTGATGAGACATAAACATAGACTGATAGATATGTAAAGTAAACGGAATAGACGAGGGCCCTTGGATGTACTTGGCTGTACAACACAACAGAAAGGGCTCTGTGACAGCAGTGGCGTGTATAGAGGTGTATATAGAGCTGTGATTGACTCAAACCCCCCCCCCACCCCGACCGCTCTGTGGGTGCTGTGGAGCGCACGCTGAAATATAACACACCAGCTGAAAGCCTGTCAGAGCGCATCAGCCAGTGTGGCCTCACCCACGCTAAGAAGGAGAGGTTGTTGGCGCAGAAGGAGGCCGTTTAAGCGTTGCGCCGTCTGTTTTGATCCGGTGACAGACTCTTTATTTTTTTTTTATTTTTTATTTTTTCTTTTCTCTCTTTCTTAACCAGTGTTAAAGTGTAGGGACAGGTATTTCCTCTTCACTCCACGGGTACGACTGGTGGTTCAGGTGTTGGCGTCTGCTAGCGCAGTGGTTGTTGACTGTTGAGATACTTGTACAATATTTTGTAATACCTCATTTCTAACGGCATAACATATAAATGGACAAAAGCATAACACATGGACAGTATAAGCAACCAGGATTGGCATTGAGAAATGTATGACTATTTTACCCATGTAATAATATTTAACTAAATGTATTAATGTTAAGTAATAATCACAACATTTTGGAGGTCCTGAGCCACACTTTGAAAACCATTGTTCTAGCGAGTATTATTTGTCCTCTCCTGTGTGACAGTGTGGAGTTTATGATGTGGCAGCTGCCGCCAATGCAGTCTTTCTTTCTTTCTCTTTCTCTCTTTCTCAATTATACCCCAAATTGAACGTGCCCGCAGGTGAGGCATCGAGCAACGCGCTCCATAACAATATGGCCTGGCTTCGTGACAATATGCCCGCCGCTTACCGCTCACGTGCGTCCGGCAAGCCGCCGCCTCGTTCTTCTGTTTGCATTAGCATCGCACGCGCGACTGGTCCCAGAGCCCGTCTGCGTTTTGCCTTGTTCGTAGGGTTTGCGTGAAAGCGAAGTGTGACGTGCACACTCGCAGGCCTTGCGTGTGCGTGCGTGTCCGTGTGTGTGTGTGTGTTTGTGGTGTCTGCTATACAGTGCACAGTCCCCTGTGAGTAGCATATGGAGTC
Organism: Percopsis omiscomaycus; assembly: GCA_027575585.1. Taxonomy (NCBI): domain Eukaryota; kingdom Metazoa; phylum Chordata; class Actinopteri; order Percopsiformes; family Percopsidae; genus Percopsis; species Percopsis omiscomaycus. The sequence continues at coordinate 771,955 of JAODLI010000010.1, read as the reverse complement.
AGCCCACGAGGCGTAGAGCCATCACTAATGAAGACAGATGACAGGCAAATGCAGCCACTTCCTGTGAGCACTCCTGTGCATGCGTGCGTGGATGTTGGTTTTGCGTGCACAAAGTGTGCACGTATACCTGTTTTTTTTGGAGTGGTTTAACTTCATCCATCATTGTAAGGTTCCCTCCTATTCATATTAACGCACGCGTGTTTTAAAAGCATCGTACAATTGTCTTTCGATGTACTTCCGTGCTAACTTTTGTTCCTGGATGGGGCGGTGGGGTGTGGCTTGCAGGGGCACGAGACACCATCATGCTGAATGAGAACCTGCGACCGGTGCTTGTTCCAGCGGGCGCCACGCCTCAGCCGAACACAAAGCCCAGAGCGCAGCCAGCCGAAGGTAAGCGCGTAATTGTGCGTAACCAGCCTCGCCAGTCCGTCAGTCAGTCCGTCAGTCAGTCAGTCAGTCCGTCATAGCCGCACCCACAAACTGCAGTAATTAGCCCAGCATGGGCTACTAGTCCCCAACCTTCCGCCACGTTTGACCAAGGCACCTCCCTTTCCCACCTTCGCTCACTTGCTGGCTTCTGATTGGTGCAAGCTGCCCAAATGCCATGGCATTTTATAAATGTGAAGCAAATTCTCGCCCGCTGACATTCAGAAAGCTCCTTTTTCTTTTTTTTTTTAAGGGGGGGGGGAATATGGATGCCAGTGCATGCAAGGAAGGGGGTGGGGCCTGGTTATGTGCAGCATAACCTTTTTGGCTGCACAAGCACCGATATGGGTCAGTAATCCCCAAAGTGAGAGCATACTTCGGCGGAGAACACAGAACTAAGCTCTTGCCATTGCTGGGATGCTGGCCGCCGCGCTTGCGTCCCCTCGTCTGGGCCACCGGGGCTATATTTAGACTGTTGCCATGGAAGCACTTCAGTCACATAAGTAATTGAAATAACTTTGTCCATTGACACAGTGGTCCAACTTCAAAAGAGCATTATTTGTATCGTGAATGTCTCCCACACTTGAGACCTTCATATAAAGGTGGCTTTTATAATGGACCTCTTGAAACTGGATAATCAACAGATGCATTGGTATGTCACTAAAATACTATTGGCACTCTAATCATTCATTTTTAGGCTTTTCCGCATACATAAAGTACTGTATTTAATAGGCTCTATGTGCCTAATAATTTGGAGACCGCTTTGACCGCACCGTAAATTCCCAGCGCGTCAAAACAAAGACAACAGACATCAACATGGAGGGAACCAAGATGGTTGCTAAATGGCTCTTTGTTGTGTTATCCTATATGGCGAATTAAGGTCAAAGTATACTAACAAACGCTCGGACTCTTTGGCTATTTCAGTATGCAGAGTGCACTCTTCTGCATGCACAAACAACATGTTGGAGTAACTAACAGATTTGCTGAAAATAAATGTTTTTATATGCCTTGGTTTGAACAGACTACAACTTCACTCTTCTTGAGTTTCACTTGACCAGGACATTTCCTGGTTGCTGAGACGCAGCGAAAATAGCTACAATCACCGAGCTTTCATAAATCCCTTTTCTGTCCGCACAAACTGTCACATGCACAATATTTGTGTAATTAAGAGATTCGCTGAAAATAAATATTTTTTATATATGCTTAGAACCCTGCCCAGCAGTTTTCTTAGGCGAGGGGAGAAGTACCTTTCCCAGAGTAGGTACTTCTTTCACCCCCAAAAAACGACCCTGAAAGAGTTCACACAGGGCAGTGGAAAAACCGCCTAAAGGTTCTGCCCCCCCTTAAATGGCCTGCGAGTCCCTGCAGTGGAAAAGCGCCTATTGTTTCTTAAGAAACAGACAGTATACCTACAAGATGTACCTATAGCACCCACAGAACACAAAATGTGGTTGTAGGGGGAGATGTATGCACCGAGTTTCAAACCAAAACAACAACCAAAGCCACAATAGTAATTCCAGATACAAATTGAGGAATGTAACATGACTTCCTGTCCTCTCCTTTCTCCCAGTCGTGTCAGACGATCAAACGGGACGTTCACAGATGTCAACACGGGAATGCCGCACAGCTGGCGTGGAATACACACCTGCACTGATCGTCAGCCCCGAGGCTCAGGAGGAGGCGGAGACTGACGTGATTGGCGGGCCAGGAGTTGAGATGGCGGCGCTGACAGAGGAGCAGGCTGCGCTGGAGCTCGAGGAGGCGCAGAGTCCGGTGGAGGAGGAGGGGCATGAGGAGGAAGGAGGCGAAGATGAAGAGCTGGGCTCCACAGTGGAGGAGGGAGAGGAGGCGGCCCTCGCTCTGGATGCCCCGCCCACTGAAGCCGAGACGGACGCTCATTGGTTGCCTGTTGTCGCTTCTGCCTGTCACAGCGGAGAGGTGGGTCATCGGCCGTGCGACGGATTTAATGCTGCACCTGCAACTGACGAAGCCTTGATTCCCTCCTCTGTAGCCCAGAAAGCCTCAGAATTGTCTGTCACAGAGGGATGGGACATTCACTGTCAATCAGGACAGAATGACACCTCTCATAGTGATGACTTGATATAATCTGACATGTCTGTAAAATACTACAGGCTGGTTTGAGTTGGTAATTAATCTTTCATCATTAACGTTTTAATAATACTTGCAACGTAACCCAACGTTCTCACAACATGGATGTACTGTATGTACGCTAGCTAACACCTCAGCTTTGGCCGGTGCTGTCTTAGTCAATATAATGGAGAGAAATGTTATTTTTTTCTGCCACAGCTGACAGAGCCTGAGGTGTACTTTGCATCTAGATAGGCTTGTTGCTGCGAAAGAACAGACAATCTTAAAATCAATCGCTGAATTCGCGCCCCGCAGGAGGAATTTAGCAGAAGATATCCAGAATGGCAGCTTCTACCTCCTCCCATAATCTCCTCGTCCCCTGCGATAGGATAATCCCAAATGTTTGCTCTCCTCTTCATCCCGAGGGTTGCCAGTATGCAGCGGGTTGTATGTAGAGGATCCAGGTTGGATTTCTGAAGTTTGTTACGAACGTGTGTGTAGGAGTTGTATAAATAACGTTTCTGTTATCATCCTATGGTTGTGTTGACAACTATTTATCTGAGTCACTAATCGGTGCTTTTTCTCTGTCTGTGTGACAACATGTGCCTTATATTAAGAAATGTATATTACTGAGATATTGCTGACTTTGGTATAAATTCCTGAATGTAGTACTAACGGCATTTTCTTTTTCTTCCTTCCTTCCAATGATGCATTTTCTGCTGTCACATGAAAGGTCATTCTATTCAACCAGAGAAAAGGCCAAAACATCTCTTAGCATATAAAATAAAGCTTAGCGTATAAATTTGCATATAAGTACCAACAAAACTAACAAACATAAAATGAATGAAGGTGTGCCATTTATGACATTTTCAGTGCAAATGAGGCTTGAGAACATTGTTGACCTCTTTCCAGTCTGCAATTATCTTTTTGGACTAAATATTGGAGTTGTCACAAACCAATGAGGTTTGTCTTGATAGTAACCAGAACCAGAAAATGTGCCTAGAATACTACCTTGAATGTCTTGCTCATGTTTTTCATTGTCTGTGCTAGAGTGTCATTTAGCATGCATTACAGATTAAAGGGGAATTCCGGCCAATTTTCCCTTCGCCTACTGTGGCGATTGTTTTTGACCAAAATCGTACCAAACTATTCAGTTTACAGTTCGGCCGATCTTTGCTGTCAAAACAACAAACCAGGAAGTGGATTACTTGAATGTTCAGTAACTTTTAATGTTTTTTTTTTTTTTCTTCTGCTGTTGACATGCACACGGTTCAAAAATCTCACCATAGTTGTGCAACACATCAAGCAAAGTTACCACACAGGAAAAGGGTTTTTTCTGTGGGAAAACAGCTGCACAGACATGCCCGTTTTGTGCCTCTGCCAAAGTCCAGGGCCTGCTGCGCACTTGAGAATCAGCAGCGAGACCTATACTCTCCTTCCATGCAGGTGACAGCTGGCCTCTCCAGGCAAAACACAGCATCAAAGCCAGAATCCATAAACTGCTTATTCTGCAGAAGGCTACTCGCTATTTTTAATCTTTGACACAAAATAGAGGCTGAGGAGAGGCAAAGAATCAAGACAGGAAGCTGTGTACTGTATACAGAGTCGGTACTCTGCCAGGCCGCTGATTGGGTCTCTGCAGTGAGCATCTTTTAGTGGAATTTGATACTTTTTATTTATTTATTGGTTTATATATATTTTTTCAAAAGCAGATTGAGGCTGAGCTAATGAAATCGCAGGGCGACACTGCTGTGCCTTTGGGCTGCTTATAAAGTGTCTGGTCGATTTGTGAGCGTTTGCATGAGAGCGAATGACTTCTCCGAATTAGAGCGCTTTAGTTCCATATAAAAAATGTATTGTATTATTGAGGCCACATAGGGGATATGTGTTGCAGGCGAACAGACTGAGATGTTAGCAATATCAACTGCCTTTTGCATGGTGGCTTGTAAGGGATGGGATATACTGTAGATTAAAGATGACATTTCTCTCGAACTGCCCCACGTTGTATTCCAGACCTATTCTCCACATCTGGCCACAGATATAGCTGTAATATCTGTTATCAGATTGCTTTTAATGGATGTTAACAATATGTGTCTAAATGGACTGCATTTATACAAGTTGTCGACTTTTCAGTGTGAGTATTAAGGCCTTGAGACATTAGCTGTCTACAATCTGGTAATTCACATTATAGTTGTTTTAACATCACCAAAATGCAATTTACCTTATTTACTTTTGGGGATTTTGACATTGTCAGAGGGATTGCTGTGCAAAGCGCCTCAACTAGAGGATCACAGAACACATGCTCAAGTAGATTATTTCATATAAACTATCTAAAGAGACTGCTCTCCTCTATCCACTTGTAGCAACAAAATCAAACCTGTTTTGTTCTGTTCTCGGCGCCCCACAGTCCGAGCAGCCGAGCAACTTGGAACAGGTCACAACCGCACCTGCTGGCTTTAATAAGTGTGATCAGGGAGCTGGGGGGGCGTTGTTGGATGTAGTGTGGCAAGGGGGGGTTGACACCCCTTCATCTCTCTGCCCTCCCAAGATTTGAGGGATGGAAGTGGACAGGGGCACCCAGAGCAGGCCGTTTCCAAGTCGACCACAGAGCAGGGTTAATTACTATACCCCCCCGCCCCCCGCCCCCGGTCACTATTGGCCAGTAACCTCACGACACTGTTTTTATTCACTCACTTCTCTTTTTTTACGCTTACCTGAGCCTCAGCTAGGTTTCGCCTTCGAGACACTTGAGTTCACAGGCTCCCTGCTGCTGTGATGTGAACGGTGTAACTTTCCACTCTCACTTGCTGACAGGGCTGTTATTATCTCAGAAATTGGAAGAGATGAGGCCAAATGTGTCTGTCATTCAGTTTACCTAGGAGGTAGTGATTCTGAAAAATGTGCTTGTGTGTGTATTCTGTATGTATCCCTGTAGATTAATGTGCCACGACATATATTTTATCTGTGCAAAAGCAACGTGGCACATCTTTGTTAGTTATGCACAAGGCACAATGTATGTAATCCGAACTCAAACACTGTCACCTACGTCAGTAGCGTCGAAACTGTTTGAGGAACAACCGATAAACAGACAGCAGCCAGAATCGCAACATGGCTTCCCAGCAAAGCGGCAGGGCATGGAAAGTGAGGCGGGCGGGGATGGTTGTGGATGGCAGATAAGCAGAATGGTATTGGCGGGGGGGTCAGTGTGTAGCCACAACGTACAGTCAGATCCCTATTAAGATTTCAGATCGTGGGCTTCTGTGTTAAGAGCAGACAGGGCCTAGTGATAGCGTTGATGGGTCAGCAGTGGCAACAGGCGGCTCTGTCCCCAACCAGCAGGGGAAACCTAGGGGCTGGCCTACATGCGGTATTGGTGGGACTATGATGAGACAGATTGTTTTCTGATTCAAATTTCACAAGATGTCGGCAACCTCACATAGACACTATAAGTTTTATTTCACATTTTACAGCTGTGAAATGTGAGTTTTTTGGCTCAATGCTTCTAAATTCTGCTAATATTTCCATTAAACTGACTATACAGAGAATAATATATTGATACACTTTTATCACAAACTACTGAAATTCAACTTTTCAAAACATTTGCATGTACAAATTTGTATAGAATATGCTTTTAGTCTTCTAAGAGAAATCTCTCTGCTATATGATTTGACTAATCTACTAAATGGCAAAGTGAGGACTTAATGAATAAATGTATTCTAGAACATAAGCTACTTTGGTATTTCATAAAGTTCAAGAGTTTCATAGCTTTAGAATATTTTTCAGTAGGACACGTGATATACTTAACCCCAAGTGCTGGAACTACTCAACTACAACTAACAATTTTCAAGTCTATAGTTTCTTACAATTATGATAAGTCGTCACCATGGTTTGGCCTTAACGTTTAAAGATAGAAACGGGAATTTCAGTTACTTAATAGACTGTGAAAGAGAGGCAGACAGAAAAAAGGGCTGCTATATTATATCAGACTTGAATGTTAGAGCATTAATATAGTTTTGTTGTAACGTTGTCTTCTCCTTAACCATCACCATCAATCCCCTGACTATAAGCAATGAGCCATTTGCCATAAGCAGCTTGTTAGCAATGTCCAGGCTGTGTAATTACCTATGTCAGCGGCAATGATTGTCTTCACAGACACCCTTATTCATCATTTTTTAATTGTGGAGTTTTTAAACCACTCAACCCCAGCCACAAAATAACGTTTTCACCTTCTCTAATATTTGATGTATGCATCTTGTAGATTGCGTTTAGGCATTGCTGTCAAACCTCCATTCGAGGTGGGTCAGGCAGATAGTGTGTCGGCTACAATACATACATCCCTGCTTAGAAATCTCCTTCTGTTGCATGTTGAATGTATTAGTCAATTATTTTTGGAAAATGATTTAAAATCATTAATGATAATGACAATGACATTAATGGCACAAATAATTTGTTTTATTTAAACTGAACCCTGAGATGCTATAGATGCAAGTCCGCTGCAGTCAGAGTGAAGCGGGGAACCAAAGGGGGCGAGGCAACACACAAGTTGTTGTTTGGCGGGCACGTCCTCGCGACCATCCGACCCGACCGAGAGAGAGAGCAAAGCCAGTCGCCTGCATGTCGCCCGCATCCCGGCCAGTGAAATCGAAATAGCGTGCATTTGCGACTCGCTTGCATCTTACAGCGCGAGCGGCCGAGCTCAAATCGGGGACGGTTCTCATGCTCGTGTGGTCTCAACGTAAATTTCTTCTTTTTCAAGGATAATAACTATGAGGTAAGAGCTTCCGGTCGCCATTTTGCCGGTGTTTCGCGAAGTGCACGGCAAACTGCATGGCATAATTTGGCCCGTTTTTCTATTGATTTGGATCTATTTCAGTGGCGAAATGTCAAAGCGACACCGTTTAGATTTGGGCGACGATTATTCCTCTAGTAAAAAGAGGACGTCCTCTGACGGGTAGGTAGCTGTAAACATTTGACGGCTGTGGTGTTGTTGCTCGTACGGTATTGCGGTGCACCCGTAAATCTGCTTCTGGTTGGTTTGTTTGTTTGTTTGTTTGTCAAGTCGAGTGCGCACCTTGTGCTGCTTGACGTATTTGCAGAACTTAAATTTGGACAGCAGTCTGGTTTTGTTTTGGTCAGTCTTTTTCAGCTAACTAATCTGAGATAGTTCGCTACAATATGCTAAGGCTAAACCAGGTAGCTAGTAGCATGCGTCTAGTTTGGCCTGCACGTGGCTACACGTTAGCCTCGTTGCCTGCGCGCGCTGCCCATGTAACATGGATTAGGAAGCTGACATGTTTTTGTCCTGCATTGCATTTTTACGCCTATCGTCAATTAATACGTACTATAGATAAGCTGGACGTTGCTTCCGAAACGGGACGATCGTTGGCATGTCCTGGGCCAGTGGCTCAGGGGTGAGATCGAGATGCCCTGTCAAAAGCTGCCATGACCCAATGTAACGTCGGGTAAACGCTGTGGCGCCGTCACATTTGCCTTGCGTGTCGGTGAATAACTTATTCCAGAAAAGCGTGCATTTATTCCATTTTTTATGCCCAGTTTGAATTACCTGTTAGAAATGGTGTTTAATATTTCCAATCTGCATACATAGAGGCAGGACTGTTTACCTGTCTGCCGACAGTTACTTTTTGCAATGATGTGAACTTTGACATTAAAATACTTTATACAAAATCAAACTTCCCGAAATCATAAAAAACTTCTACAGTTTCACAGTGTTGTTCAATAGATAAGAGGAAACATTGTCATAGTTGTTTTGAGTTAACTTAAGTTTTACTTTTAAACATGATTTTTATTGTAGACAACTAGTTCTTGACCGTAGCTACTACATTTAATGAGACTGACCTTTTTCAATAGTGAATAAGTATGCAGTAACAATCTAATGTAAATTGAACCGAAGAACAATTGCTTGGCTTTTTTACGGCTATGGGTTTCTTATAGCAGTTTAGATTTTGGGTAGTCCTTTTCTAAAAGTGCTTGGACTTCATGTAACCATGCGTGGGGTCTTAAACTCTGTCTTAAACTCTGTCTTAACTGCAGGCGGGACCGGGACAGGGACAGGGACCGCGACGAACGCTCACGGGACCGGGACCGGGACAGAGACCGCGATAGGGATCGAGAGAAGGACGTGAAGCCCTCTGGAGTGCCTTTTAACCCAGCTGCCGGTCTGGGCACCTTGAAGCAGACAGCCATGCGCCAGCAGATCAACCCCTTCACCAACCTTCCACACACACCGCGCTTCTATGAGATCCTCAAGAAGCGCCTGCAGCTGCCTGTCTGGGAGTACAAGGAAAGCTTCAATGACATCCTGGCACGCAACCAAAGCTTTGTGCTGGTGGGAGAGACTGGCTCTGGAAAGACTACACAGGTGAAGACGGAACCTTGGGCAGGACATTGACACAACCCCTCACCACCACATGGAATTGCTGAACCATCACTAAATATGTCCCCTACACAGAAAATGCAGGAGATGGGATTGTTAATATAGTTGTCAATGGTGACCTTTTAGCCGTTGTGGTGTTTTCAATCTAGGCACAGATAATTGCATATTTCAAATTTGAATCAAAAGCGTGTATCTTAAATGAAACACTAATGCAATTGTATTCTTAAAAAATTAATACAAAATCTTTTAACTGAACATGTATATTGAAGGATGCTACAGAGTCGCATGTTTAACGACACTTCAGCGAGTGTATATACAGTGTATGCAACATTTCAATAAGAATATGAAGGTCTTGCATAAATATGGAAATTGCCTAATGAAAGTCAGAATTGGACAGTGTTTCGTATTATCCACAAGGTTTGCATCATCTTGAGTGGGTAGTCATTCTGCTTCTGTGCCCAATAGTGCAGAAATAAGACTAACTTTAGATCTTAGCAGGCGCTCTCCTTTTAAAACTGTATGTGACAGATCCCTACTGAGCAAGCCCATCAGCATAAACGTCTGGTGTGTCTCTAATATAGGCATCAGCTTCCCAGCAGACGCCCTGTGCTGCACAGTGATTAAAAGGCTCCAAGCTTTTAAAACAATTTTAATTTGCTTGAACATCTTAACTTTAGAACAGTGTTTAATTGTGTTGACCTAGTTTAGGATTGTAACTCTAAGATTTCATTAGAACGTAGATGGGGACAGAGCATGGCTTTGTGATATAGTTGATGTCACTCATGAACTTATGGACTGAGCTATACATTCAAAATAAATATTAGTTATCTTCCCTTATTTATTCCCTCCCATGTAAGGTACTATACAGCAGGAGCTATGATGTTTGCAATTGGACTTAGCTTGATTGTATCCCTGGTTCTTCTCACAGATTCCCCAGTGGTGCGTGGATATGGTCCGGACCATGCCAGGGCCCAAGAGAGCTGTGGCGTGCACCCAGCCCAGGAGGGTGGCAGCCATGAGCGTGGCCCAGAGGGTGGCTGATGAGATGGACGTCATGCTGGGCCAAGAGGTGGGCTACTCCATCAGGTTTGAGGACTGCAGCTCCGCCAAGACCGTGCTCAAGTAAGTAGGGATGTGATTTTTCCGGATTAATCCGGAAATTAGGATTTTAACGACCTGAAATGTGACCCACGTGAATCGTAGAGATCCGTAAAGCTGCCAGAGTGAAATGGAGAGGATTTGAGGACATTTATAAAACGGATAGTTCCGGTCCTGAAAGCTGATTGGCTAGAACACATTGGCTGTGTTTAATCAGCGTGGCGAGTGTAGCTCAATGATGTGTATTAGAAGTGAAGCTGCATATTTGAAACCTGGTTTATTTTGTGAGTATTCGTTATGGATATTAAGTACTGGTGGTACAATGTCATGCGTTCATTACCAGCCTTTTTAACCTGAAAGGTATACTGTCTCATTCCGAAATGAAATGCATGGAATTTTAAATCGGAAGATGTTGACACATCCATTGTGGACATATGTTTCCTAGCAATTGGAACAGGTTTAGTGCACTACGACACATGCACAGGTAGTTGTATATCTCCATCTTCTGTTGAGTTCTATAGCAGTTGGCATCCAAGTGTTGCATTACCGCCATCTGCTGGACTGTCCTTTGCCCCATCTATTCCGGCATTGCCATGGCATGTGTGAAAAGACTCGAGAGGGAAATGTTCCTGAATGTAGCTGCATATGTGTGCCTGAAAGATTATCCCAGTAATTTACCATGAAATATGTGGGAAAGACACTATATATTCTATCATATATGCATACCCCAGAAGATATATTGACTTTTTACTTTGTGATAAAGAAATATCAATTCACTAACCAATAAATAACAATCAACCACATTATGGCTGTGTGTGTGCGTTGCATAGCAATGTAGATTATATTCTCTGGCAGAGGAATGTAAAAAGAATGTAAGCTCAAGGATGCTTACAGGTAGGCCAACTCCAGGCTCAAACCCACGACCTTCTGGCTGTGAGTCAATTACCCAGGCTACTTGACCCTCCTGCTCTCTAAGTGCATAAACTGTTCATATCACTGATACTAACCTGTGATACTAACACACGTTAGTGTTTTACCGTAGTTAAACCTCATTGTTGCAGTGAAGCCTGTAAGATTTTTTTTTTTGTTGTAACCATTGCCTGGCTTTCTCTTATGTCCCAGGTACATGACAGATGGAATGTTGCTGCGTGAGGCCATGAATGACCCCTTGCTTGAGCGCTACGGCGTCATTATTCTGGATGAGGCCCACGAACGCACATTAGCCACCGACATCCTCATGGGAGTCCTAAAGGAGGTTGTCCGCCAGAGGCCAGACCTCAAGGTAGCCAAAACATTACTTAAAGAGCTTTCCATATGCCTCACAGTGTGTACATTAGCTATTGTTGTTGTCAATCTAGGCACAGATTTCTGTCTTGGTTCTTCAGCTCACCCCTTTTTGCTGCCTCACCTACATATTCTTTACTCGCCCCTAGCTTCAATAAGTTTTAAGTGTAGTGTCTATTTCTGGGGGTGGCGGCGGCGGGGTATGTTGTCAGACCCCTAAGCATTGCCTTTCCCCATAGAGCTCTGTGGCAGACGGTGTGCTCTCTCTCCCGCTCCCCTAACCCCTGTTTATGTTTCTTTATTCACTGACATTCTGTCCTTGCCCGGCAGCCGTGCATCTGGGGGCGGGGGGAGACGAACCAAAGTCCTTTAGCTTAGAAATGCACAGCCAGTCCCCTCTGCTGGAGATTGCTCCCCAGGTCAGCCCACTTTAAGGCAATCAACCAGGGTGGTGGGGTGGGGGCGTAGGAGGAATCAGGCTGGCGTGTCAGGCGTGGGTTTATAGCCCGCGTTTGCCAGACGAAATTCTCATAAAGCAGATGGGTAATGACGAGCTGTTAGTCAGCGCGGTATCAAAGGTTAGACAGTTGTTTGAGGGACTGTTAAATGAGGTCTAGGTTACGGGAAGCGATACTCTCTACCCACACACTTTATTCCCCCCCCCCTTTCAAATTTGAAAGTTTAATTCTCCTTGATTAAGAGCAATTATGATGTCTCGCAGAGCGTAAAAGCGAAATGCAGAGACGCTGGCCCCTGAAAATGTTTGAGATAGAAAATGGGAGACGTGCTGCTCATCAGAATCCTAATGCCGTCCGTCTAATGGGCTTTGTAGAGAACACTGTGTACCCGCCATGACGGCCAGGTCAGGGGGGGGGGGTGTAGCTTATTTTATTTGATATGTCTGGTGAGACGGTGTATGCCATCAGCTCTCTGTCTAAACTCCCATCCTGACCAGCTTTATGTGCCTGTCACCTTCTATTCCTGTCATCAAAGTGCCATGTCAGGTGTCATGTCCTCCCACTCCCCGTAACCAGAACAAGTGCGTGGCCTCAAGTCAGTGGGGAAGCTCATTGTGTGTTTGTGTGCACCCTTTGTCGGCCAGGTGATCGTCATGAGCGCCACCCTGGACGCCGGCAAGTTCCAGGTGTACTTCGACAGGTGCCCGCTGCTCACCATCCCGGGGCGCACTCACCCCGTGGAGATCTTCTACACGCCGGAGCCCGAGCGCGACTACCTGGAGGCAGCCATCCGCACCGTGATCCAGATCCACATGTGCGAGGAGGACGAGGGCGACGTGCTGCTCTTCCTCACCGGACAGGAGGTGCGACCGCATAACTCTTTGTTTGCTCTTTGTTCTGCCCTATAGCCGCAGCTCGGAAAGATCCATTTCCCAAGTTAGTAGTGTCAGTGATGTGGTGTTTGGGCTTCTAAATAATACCGTTTCTACTGCTGCGACTGCTGGGAAAGGCAGGGTCCGGTGTGTGTCTCTGATAGAGCCTAGCACGCTGCCCGTGACCTTCTGACTGTGTAGGCATTTTGACACACCGATGGCAAAATTCAACTGCAACAGGCTGTATTGGCCAAATGCAGTGCTAGGTTTACATGAGAAAACACCTTGCACAAATAATGTGACAAATAATGTCGACTAGGGCTGCAAATAACGATTATTTTCATAGTCGATTAATCTGTCGATTATTTTCTTGATTAATCGATTAGTTAGTGTATAAAATGCCAGAAAATTGTGAAGAAGTGTAAATAAACTAGAAATTCAAATTTAAGAAGCTGGAATCAGAGCATGTGGGCCTTTTCTTTCTTTCTTTTTTTCTTTCTTTTCTTTCTTTTTTGTTTGTTTAATTACTCAAACCGATTCATTAACAAAATAGTTGTCGATTTAATTTAATAGTTGATTAATTGTTGCAGCTCTACGTTGGGACCGTGATCTGTCTCTACCATTATTACATGGTCAACTTGACTAGTAATTGCGTAAAATATCTTATTTTTAACTTGACTTGGGGTTAGGGTTATGACTTTGGATCATTTTCCAGTACTTATCAAATGTTTGATCTAACTTGTTACATGAGGGTTCTTAACCATGTATTGTGCTGCACTTTTTATTTTTTCACGTGCACAGCCTAAATGATCAATAATCAGATTGCTAGAGATGTAAAATGTGCATGCCTGCGTGTTTTTTATTTTTCAAAAACCACAACTATTTACTCATGGGTGGTTGGGGCAGCTGTAGTGACCCAGATTCTGTCCTCTGCACCAATCCCTGGAATTAAGTCATTTATTTTTTTTCGCTCCCGTAAATGTTGTCCACTGATGTGTAATGGAGGGCAATGTTCCTGCCCAGAATGATGAATTTGGGCAGAAACGGTTTGTTGGACACACACACATGCACACGAGCTGAAAATGCTGCAGTGGTGGTATTTGGCTCACCGTTTTCCCCCCAATGTTGTGTAGATTGCTTGAGGGATGGCGGCATGTTTTTGTTTGTATTTTACATTAGGTTGTGTGTCATGTCTTTAAGCATTGCTCCAGATATATTCGTCCACTTGAAGCATCCGTGAAAAAGCCCTCAGACCCTCACACGGGCCCGCCCCACCGCTTGTTTATTAGCAGTGACTATTTGTGACTCGCCAGCAGCCCAGCAGTTGTGCCAGTACGCCTACATCCGTTTTCGTTTGCCAATGCGGGATCGATGCCAGGCTCGTTACGAAATAAATGAAGTCATGGAGGGCATTGTGTTTGAAGTAGTCTCCTTCGAGGGCTAGTAATTGATTTTAGATTTAGTGGTGTTCCAGCTGCTCAGACAGCCACGGACGTCAATTGCCTCCACCCTCTTTGAATGTGCACAGAGGACTTAGAGACAGACTTGTGTGTGTATGTATATATATTTATACACAATCCTCCTCTCCCGTCACCCTGGGCTCATGCCTTGTGTCGGGCCAAAGCATTAGTCAGTGTTCCCATCGTGATTTCATTAACACCCCCGTAATTGGGTTAAAGAAGTTAATGTGAGGTGGGTCTGGCAGAGGCGGGTGTTCAAAGGATGCGGCGGCGTGCCCTCTGGCGCTTCTTAACCCTCCCCCAGTCTCCGAGTAACTTTGATGTCGGCTAATGATCGGGAGGCAGATCGTTGGGCAAAACCATACGGCATTTCTGTCTGAGTCTGTATAATTCATAACGGGCGAACACAAGGGGGCCAGGACTCTGCCTCCCCTCTTTATTTCATTGCTACAAACAGACTAGAGCAGAAACTCTAAACAAGTGAAAACTTATCACAGCTGTCAAGTGAAGATAAGTCCTAATATACAAGTCTCCCCCTCAGGAGCGTACGTCAAAACATGGGGATTGGCAGGGGGGTGGTTGTTGTTGCTAGTCCTAGTCAAGTGGAAGGCCTAATTGTGTCTGTTGTGCATTTTGGCTGTAGAGCTTCGCTCCCGGGGCTTTCAAGGGAGCAATGGTGGCAGGTTCCCGCCAATGGCCCTCTGTACGCATTCTGCGAGTCCCTTAGGAAGGGACAGCCAGCTCGTTCCCAGGGCTTTGGCACGCGGCTCGATTTTTCATGGCAGCTGCTGCATCCAGAGGCCTGAACGGCTATTAATACTCAGGCTAATTTTAGCAATCCATTCAGATTTACTCTCCTCCACTTGTCAATGTGTTGATTAAGTAGCACATGGCCATCAGCAGGGTTTGAATTAATGCAATGAAGACTGGGACAAACGGGTCTGATAAACGCCTGACAAAAGGGAGTGCAAATGTATATCATGTTAAGGCTAGTATTATAGTGGCTTCACACATCTTATCATGTTCGTTTTGCTTACCCTCTAAGTATTTTAATTGCTGGCCTACTCATTAGGCTAGAGATGTTTTTTTTGTTTAATTTATTTTAGTCTCAGTCCTAATGGTTGTTCATTTACAAATACTAAGTTTAGCTGGACGTGGCTCTGATGTGTCTGAATTGGCCATAGCCTGCGCACATCCAATAGAAGAAGCCATGTGACCTCATCCAGAGTGGCTGCGTTGCTCCCAGGGGCCTGTAGGTGGTGCAACAGCACAGGCTGTGGGGCCAACAAATGCAGGATGATGATGATGCCGCACACATTTGCAGTTTTGTGCTGGGTATGATAATAAAGATGGCCCCTAACAGCCGTCATGGGAGTTTCTTAAAGTAATGGCAGGCTGATGTGTTTTGTCTGCGTCGGTACCAGTTACTGTGTAAACCGGCTCAAGATCTGATTAAAGCTTAGTATGCTTGTGAAAAGAAATATTTCTATGCTAATGGAGTAGGCAAGCTTGTCAGAAGATTATAGACTTCCTCCACATGTATAATATTCAACCTGCCCTCTTGGCTCTTATTCTGCTAGAACGGGCTCCGTGTCTGTCGTCATGTTTTCTTATTCCTGTCACTGCTCGGGTCCTCTGTCAGTCTGCCAGCCCACCGGCTCCACAGCGTTCAGCTTCACTAAACTGATCTGCCATGATTTGCCGCTGGTTATGCATCACTGCGGCAGTCTCATCTCACATTCCCCGTACAATGCCGCGCTGTGGAATAATGAACCCTGTGTGTGTGTGTGTGTGTGCGAGCGTGTGGCCATGTTTTCCCATGATTGCTGCGTTTGACAACAGAGCCACGGGGAGCTCGGCAAAGCATACCGCAGTCCAGGTTTAATTTCCTCCGTCAGATGCGAGCGATAGGCAGAACAAATGTACTATAGCGGGGAACCGCTGTTTTCCTGACCCCCCAACCCACCCCGTCCACTCCACCCTCCAGCTTCACCTCCATTGTTTCTGCAGGTGTTGTTCACAGCACTACGTGGCGTACGCCCGTGTTAACGGCTCTCGCTTGCGTCTTTCAGGAGATCGACGAGGCCTGCAAGCGGATCAAGAGGGAAGTGGACGACCTGGGCCCCGACGTCGGCGACATCAAAATCATCCCTCTGTACTCCACGCTTCCCCCGCAGCAGCAGCAACGGATCTTTGAGCCTCCCCCGCCCCATAAACCCAACGGTGCCATCGGAAGGAAGGTAACAACTACTCTTGCTATAAAAATGCTACGAGAGTGTGTGTGTGTGAGAGAGAGATTGAAGTGGGGCGTTTGAAAGGGAGGACGACAGCGAAAGAGAAATTGAGGAGTGTGATGTGGAAAGGCTAGTCGAGGAGCGAGGTGGGCGGATAGAGGAAAGAGCTGGAAAGCAAGGGCTTATGCAAAACTTCTTCTCCCCCCACCTCCTCTCTCTCTCTTTCCCTCAGCTTTGGCGCAGAACTGACTCACACAACATATGCTGCTTTTGTCAGCATGCGATTCTGTGCTCTAAATTATAACTGGGGTATTACTCACGCCCTCTGAGCCTGGGGAAAGTACTGCATTCGCAGCCGTTTTTATCTCGCTCGTACATTTGCACAGGCTCTGCTGCCGGTCTTGAGAGGAGGCCACCGTCCTCTGCCTCCCCAAGCCCCGTCAGAGAAGGATACGTTAGAGGCTGACCCCCCCCCCCAAAATGGAGACTTTCGTACAAGCACACCTTTTCTTTCTTCTGTCTGCTTCGATCAGTTGATCCCAAACAGACGTGGATGATCCTCCTACTGATGCAGACACCACGGACCGTTCCAGGATTATTATCTGTAACTTCCTAGTCAGCGACGACGACACCACCTGGCCTGCTATGTTGCTGGCCAGGGTTCTGAGACTATATCAGAACTCGTCCTTGCCAATGTATTAACAAACATTTACCCAACATCTGATTGTGGTGGGGGGGGGTTGCTGAATGTGTCATCGCCACCGATTGAGGATGATCGTGCTGCCATCTGGAGCCCGTCTGATACCGATTAGGGCTGGGTATTGGCACAGATGCCACAATTCGATTACGATTCACAAGCTTCCGATTCGATATCGATCCGATAGAATGAGATATTCATATTTAGAGAGATGTTTGAAAAGCTCTTGAGGGAACATAAATTAAATGCAGACTTGAACCTGAATCTCTTTATTTGAGGAACACATGGGTATAGTTCCTTTTTTTTTTTTTTTTTTTTTTTTTTTTTTTTTTATAAACGACGTATAAAAAAAGAAGAATTGACTGAAAAGAATAGCTTATAATTGAAATGGGCATGTCTAAAAGTTGCATGCCATGTTTCACAAGGACTTTAACTTGAAGATATGTGCTTTTAACATTATTGAATTAGTTTGTAATTGTTATGCCCTAACTGTAGAACATGTTACAGGTTTGCTCTATGCATTCACAGGTTGTTAAAATGAGGGAGCGACATCTAACGGGGGAACTAGAAATTGCCTTTAATACTACAGGCAGTCAGAGCACATCTATTTACGCCTCTGGCTGTTTGACCATTGTGGAAACGAATGTCGAAAACTGGGAAAAATGCATATTTGCCTAAAAGATCAATCTAGAAGACTACATTGAACGCAAATCTCACGGGAGCGGGTGGTTTTAACTTTGCTGCGGTTGGGCAAAAAATAAACGGCGGGTCCCGTGACATTCGAAAATCTTTATGCTGTTCTTTAGGAAGCATTTTCGCTGTATATAGTAGGCGGCAAGCACAGAGTTTTCAGATTTATCCACTTGGGAAAGGGTTTTTTCGATATTTGTCAGTATATCGACCAAAATATATACCCATCTCTCATCAGAACAGAAAAAATTAAACTCTTATTAAATTAGCGAGAACGAGATCTTCCTGCAGCCTTTTATAATTCAGAATGTTCAGTTTCTGTGTACGTGGGAGAGTTTTATACATCGAAATCTAGAATACCAAACGAGTGTCAGGTCTGTCAAGTATATGCTTACAAGATGGTGCGCGAGGGCTGAGGGCAGCCCCAAGAAGAGCAGATCAAACCCTCAACACACCCACTCCTGAATCGTACCGTTTCATCTCCAGCTGTCTGTGTGTGTGTGTGTGTGTGTGGGGGGGGGGGGTCATTTAAGAGAGGCTCAACATTTTGGGGGGTTTGATTACCCAGACTGAGAGACGAAGATCTTTCCCTCCAAGTTGAAATATCATCCCCGGTGTTGGCTCCTCTTCAAAGGGATACTGACATGAAAGCGGGCCCTGGTCACACAGAAAAACGGTTTGAGTATTGCTTGGCCTAGAGACGGCACCTTCAAGGTCCTCCATAGCTTAAAATATGTACATCTAATGCAGTCTGTAGCACTCGTGTTGGTTTTTTTTATTTTTTTTTTTTTTTTTTTGAGAGGCCTTGAGCCTCTCTTACTGTAATGACTGATAAGTCACCGGTAAAGAGTTAGAAGAAAATGTCCCCCAGGCCAGCACCATGACCTGTCAACTCAATGACCTACTCTACCTTTCCTGTGGCAAGGCCGAGGACACTTAAAGGTCTGTTTGTCTCAAATTAGCAAGGGGTGGCATTTAACCCATTAAGACCTAAGGCGCGTTCTAAAAAAGCATTCTAAAACCTAAGGCATTGCGTGAAAACAACTGCCTAAAATCGGAGGGTTTTCTGAAAACTTAACTAAAACATTTATTTCTTAGCCTCTGTAGCAGATAGAAACATGAAATAAATATTTCTTACTGGCGAATCTCTTTAGTACACCAATATTGTGGATGTGAAACAGTTTGTGCTAATAGAAAAAGTATTTATTAAAGATGGTTTATTCCGCTGCCTGAACCACCAGGAAATGCCCGCCTAGTCTAATGAAACTTGAAAGTTTTAAGTTGTAGTTTTGGTTAATGTTTAATGCATATAAAATAATTTCTTTCCAGCTTAATTACACCAATATTGTGGATGGAAAACCAATAGAAAAATTATTTATAAATGATGTGCATTCCGCTGTCTAAACAACCAGGAAATGCTGATGCGCAGTATCAGAGATGGTTATTTCTGTTTGTATACCTCGCTCATGTTGCATCCGGTCTTAATGGGTTAATGCCGGTAGGGCCGGAGTGAATTGGCTCCTCCCCTGTGTTTGTCTGAGCCAGCCGTACTCAGAAAAAGTGCCTAGACATCACCCAAGCCTGCCCGTGAAGAGGTGGTGAAAAAGAATTAAGGTCCCCCTCGAGTGCCTCCATGCATGCTAATGACTGTATTACGCACCCCTCAATTAACATAACACGCTAGCTCATCATCTCTCCATTTTCTCCAGGAAAGCCACTGATCTTCCATTTTTGAACGGTTTAATCATTTAGAGCCGACGCGGAAATTCACTGTAATTACTAACAAAGACTATAATGCTGCTCTCGCCTTGCATACGTAGCATAGAGGGACTCTGACAAATAGGTTCTGTTTAGGGCGAAGTTTGTTTTCCTGCATTGTCACGAGGACATATAACCTCCTAATGTCAGTTACAACTCCTCCCAGTATGCATTTGAAAGAGCTCCTAGTGTGCCATCGGTCCGGAAAGCTCAAGGCTTTATTTGTCAACAGGCCTGTCCCTCCCACCAGGGTGAAAGAAAGATGGCCTGTGTTAGGCCCCCCTGCAGGTTAATTGCCCAGAAATAACGTGCAGCGATGATGCCGTAATGATATTACAGATGAAGAAGCTTGGATTGCATGCCACAGCAAGACCCGAAAGGAGCCATCCCAGACGTGGCGTAACAGCCTCAGCCTGTATATGCCATAAAGATCAATGCAGTCGATGAGGCTTTCTTATTAGATCATGCAATGTGAGAGGGCAGTCGTGTGTGGCGATCACTGGCTGGGCCGGTGTCTGTGTTGCTAAAGGACGAGAAGTATTCCGTGCCATCCACGCTGGCCAGCACTGTCTGTTATGAGACCTTGCCTGACCACCAGAACTGGCTCGTCTTTTGGCCAGCTACTTTGATTCCAGACTGTGACAGTGTGGCTCATTGACTTCACAAAGATGTGAATCCTTCCTACCTATGGGCTGCTGAGTGCAGCTAATGGCTTTCAACCAAGCACATGGCTTTGGGTAAACCTCAGCATTGGCCTGGCTGCTATTTATAGTTTGCCTTTTACTCTTTTCAACTGTCATTCTGATTCTGCTGCTCACGTCAGTCATTTATAGATTGCCGTCCATCAAACAGGAATATAAAAACCTTTCAAACAACTGTTTGCCAGTTACGTGTGACTGCCCAGCTTTATATGGACTGTTTTCATCACCTCTTTCTTTTCTTCATGAATACAGAGAGGAATGGCTCCTCTGACAGGTGAATTACAAGAGGTCAAGGGATGAATGTGGTTTGGGGGTGGGGGGTTTGGAGTCATTAATAACTAAACGGAGCATTTTCAGGCTGAAGAAATCCTTGCTTAAATGGTGGGATTTTAAGTCTCCAAGGCTCATGGCTTCAAGACCAAAGAGGCATTGCTATAAAAGAAATGTGTCAAGTGGGCAGAATTCGTTCGGTAACCTATCAGCAAAGACTACAGAAAACAGTTTTGGTTTTGTGCTGTAAAACATTTAATCATGAGAGCTACTCAAAATGTGTTTATTTCTGAGTCTGCATAGAGAGTGTTTATGAACTAATTGCATGCTAAAAAAAAAAAGCTGTTTTCCCCCTCTAAGCCTTTCTTGTATGGGCTAATGGCTATGGCCTTAGTCAAATGACTTTTCTAAGCATACAACTTCTCCCTGGCTTAGCAGTTAATGAGCAAGTTAAAGATGGAGAAAGTGCAGTTTGGCATTTTTCCCCAACACTCCTTCATGTAAAGTTAAGAAATTGAAGTGGCAGTTGCCAGCGCAGTGGGCGTCGTCCCGGCTGCCTCCGTCTCAAGTGCCTAGCCGCTCAAGCACGACTGAGTCCAAAGGCTTTTTCCGGCCAGCCGGGCTCCGCTGTTACATAAGGGGAGCGCACACCAGCGGCGGTCAGGGCTCGCGTGAGACCAGCTGCAAATCTTGTCTTTCCCCTCCTTCCGCGTGCCCCCTCCCTGCGATTGTGTGTTCGCTGACAGAGAGGAAAAAAGACCCATAGGGGGATGTGACTCATTTGATTCTATTTCTCCAATTCACCTGTCATTTCTCATAGACAGCTTTGCTATAGGGGATAATTGGAATGGAGAAAGATCCGTGACTGCGAGATGCACAGCTCCACTTTTTCCCCACTCTTTGCAACCCAAACAGCCTTTTATTTGAGTGAAAAAAAACCAAAAACAATATATGGTCCCCGCCTTGCAGTATTTGTCTGTGCCCTATTAAATGTGAGTGGAAATAACTTTACGGCTCTGCCCTGCTACTTTGATCATCTCCTGTACCACCCTGACAGTTGAGGAATTGCCCTGCCAACCTCCAACCCCTTCGCACTAGGCTCTTCAAAGCTCCGTATTACCATGTGTTAGCGTGGGGGTTGGTTTGTTGGAGAGGGGAAAAATGGTAAAACTGCAAACATTAGCCGTTGCTCGCTAATGTAAACAAAATGAGATATAAGATGCTGTGCCTCCCTTTGAAGCCGCAATCCTACAACTCGCACCGCCTCTGACTCATACTGCCCCGACCACACGCGTGCGCGCACACACAAGCACCCATACAATCGTAGTTATTTTTTCCAGCGTAATAATTGTAGTGCTGTAGTACTTGGTGCTTGTTTCAAGGTGGGTTGTGAGCATCCGTCAGATGACTGCATGAGTGCTTAGGTGGGAGTTCTCATCGCTTGACACCACCTTAATCCGAGGCAGCATGAATCATCACAAACCAAACCTTATTTAATGTACTTTTTCTTTTATCGCAGCTTGCTTTTGCCTCTAAAAACAAATGCCAGGATTTAATACAGTATTTATACCGTTGATTCCTAACTGACTTAGGAGTTGAGGCCTGCCACTAAAGAGAAACTCCTACATCCATTATTTAGTTGCTGTGATTTAGGGAAGCTGCGGCTACGGTTTATGGAAGCTGACATCTCTGAGAGACTGGCAACATGCTGAGGCTGGACAGCAGAACATTGGGTGATGGGATGCGCTGCAGTAAGGCAGTTCTCTCCACTGTATGATGATGCTATATTTGACTTGATTGCAGCTACTGTTGTGGTACGCACTCCCTCTCCCTGCTCTGGGTGCTGGAAATATGATGGAATTCTCTTGGACATTCACAATTCAGCTACAAGCACTGCTAATTAGAACCATACAAGGAAAACTGGAATGCACAATCATGCGTTCCATTTATTTTTGGAATAAAATGTGGGTCTACATTTCAGCCCTTTGAACATTTCCCCATTAGAGAATTTATACATTTACAAAGGTTTTGATTTGCCAGCCAGGAATTACCCAGAATCCTCACAAATGCATAGTCCACCCCCGATCCTCCTTTAGTTTCTCTCAACCCAGCTGTTCTCATTTCCACAGGTCGTGGTGTCGACAAACATCGCGGAGACGTCCCTGACCATCGACGGCGTGGTGTTTGTAATTGATCCTGGATTCGCCAAGCAAAAGGTTAGCCCCAACCCCCCCCCAACCGCTCTTTATCTGCGCAGATCATCTGCTTCTGTTGCCTGAAAATCCCCAGATAAACAAGCTCTGCGCACCTGACAGCGGCAGAGATGGAAAAGCCAGTTATTTATTCCTCTGACATTTCTCCAGCCTGGAGCCAAGGCATACACATGGCTCAATCTGAAATTATGTATGTGCCAAGACGGATTATATATGCGTGTGTGTAAATCTGTGTGCATATTTGTCAGCTGTGTATGTGCATCCTATTTACACTATTGTTATTATCTTATTTTCCATGTTTTGCTACATCACTGCATTAAATGGACCCCCTCCTGTTTAGCCAATCTGTTTATGACAAATCCCTCAGGTTTATAATCCCCGCATAAGAGTGGAGTCTCTTTTGGTGACAGCCATCAGCAAAGCGTCCGCTCAGCAGAGGGCGGGACGTGCCGGACGAACGCGACCAGGGAAGTGTTTCCGCCTCTACACAGAGAAGGCCTACAAAACTGAAATGCAGGTGTGCAACATCCCCGTTAAACAAAGGACCTGAAAGAACACTTGAAATTATTCGGTTCATTTTCAAATATGCATTGCCTAAAGAGTGCAAGCATATTATATCCACTGTCATATATTTATTCCACTAGTTTCTTGTCAACAAGACAAAGGCATTGACTTGAGGAAACTGGCTAGTAAAAATGAACTATTAAAACACAAGCAACATGACAACACGAATAAACACAACAGCCTAACAACGATATTATTTTATTGTAATTTAAAGAAGACTAGTAGCAATACATATGTAATTGCCATTTATGAACTGTAGTACTGAGTAAACATACAGTATGTAGGAGCAGCAGACCCACGGGTGAAGTCTCGGTCACTAAAATGTGCTATTTCTAATCACTTTTAAATTTAGATTTCTGGAAATCATCTCGCGACCCCCACTTTAAACAACCTCTGCTCTATAGAAATCGCAATTCGTGCCTTTCTCAAAGGCAACGCAGCCGCCCGGTGAGAAATGAACCTTGAGAGGCCCAGTCCTGCACTTTAACTGGCCAATTTCTTCACGTCACGTCGAGTATTTGAAGACGAGTTAAATAAAAACGTCTTCGACTCTCAGCTCACGGGGACGTATGAGCGAAGCATGAGTAGATGATGAACAGCCCGACTAATTCATGTTGTCCCTGTGTTCTCCTCGCACCTTGTTACCGCCACAGGACAACACGTACCCAGAGATCCTGAGGTCCAACCTGGGCTCAGTGGTGCTGCAGCTGAAGAAACTGGGCATAGATGACCTCGTCCACTTCGACTTCATGGACCCTCCAGGTTAGAAATTGCTGCTGGCCTTGTCATGGGCTTTGGCGGTCCAATAAGCATTTACGCCCGAAGATGGCGTTTCTTTATACTGTCGCCTAGTGGCGCAGGTGCAGCTGTGCCACGGTGCATGGCCCCTCCATGTATCTAAAAATAGCTCATTCTGTACCTAATGAAACTTTTGAATAACCATCTCACGTGAGATTAGGACTTTTTTTCTGGTGTAAAAGCCTTTTTCTGGTGTAATGCATGGCTTGGGTGACCTTTTTTAATGTGCATTCCAAAACGGAGTCAATCTTATGCACCGGCTC
Organism: Percopsis omiscomaycus; assembly: GCA_027575585.1. Classification (NCBI taxonomy): domain Eukaryota; kingdom Metazoa; phylum Chordata; class Actinopteri; order Percopsiformes; family Percopsidae; genus Percopsis; species Percopsis omiscomaycus. Next base: position 747,687 of record JAODLI010000010.1, on the reverse strand, counting down.
TGAAATCTGCAAACCTTGGTCATCTGTCATCGTTTGATGTGTAATACCAAATCTGGGTCAACTGTGTCACACGAGACCTTGGGGGTGGGTGGGGGGGGCGGCGAGTAAGCAGAGATGAAATGATCTTGGCATATATCAAACGGTGCACACTGAATGTTTTAGGATTGAAGGGTAACTGCTACACAGTGCTGTGTTGTCAGGCAGTTTTCCTGAACCAGCTCCTCCAAAACGTAGTCTGTTTCTCCACTGTGGGGGGGGGGCTGTTGGTTGCGCAGTGTTTCCGACTGGCCAGTTGATGTATGTATTCGTCCATACTAGCTGGAGTTAGACCAGAAAGAGGCGTGTGTGTTTCTTCCCAATGTGTGACACGCAAGACTCCCCAAGCTGTCACAGTCCCTAGGTGTGCGTGTGTGTACTTTTATCAAGGAGACCCCTACCTGCAGCTCCTCCTTTCCCTTTACTAGCTGTAACCTCGGTCTCCCTCCCCCCTTTCTCGCCGTAATATAGTTTTCATCTCACCTCTGAGATTAAACCCATCTCTCCCCATCCGCTGTGGCAAACGCCATTTTGAGAATGAAATTGGTTACATCAATAGCAGCGCTATCACCTCTGCTATTGCCTTCCCTTTATATTCCTTCAGTGAAACGTGACTGACCCCCACCCACACCCCTGCGCTTCTTACAAAACGCAAGGGCAAGCCTCAAGTTTCTCACTATGGCCTTGTCTGATTCCAACTGAAAACGGTGGGGGTGAAGGCAAAGAGAATGATTACCTTATTTATCCACATTGAGAAACCTCCCTATCTTTCTAACTAGCTTCTCAGCCCTGGAAGCAGGAACTGCTTTGGCACAAAGACCGAAAGATTTCCACAGCAGTCCTTTCAGTTTATCTAGTTCCACTGGATCAATTGGGATACACTTTATGAAAGAACTACCCATAGACTGGAGGACAATTTGCCAGCTGTAGCCAAGGTGGGCCTCTGGGGAGTCAAGAAAAGGTAAAATGGGAAGATTGGATCAGCTTACATTTGTAGTCTTAGGATCAGTTTCTGTTCGCATGCCATCTTGCACACACAAGCAGAGTTTCCGCTAGTATTTTTTTCTTGCCGGTCTGGTGTCTGAAAATTTTTTACTGGACAAATTTGAATCATACCGGTCATGTTTCAATAAGTTATTGTTTTTCCAGTAGGTGGCAGAATAGTGGTAAGAACAGTGGTAAGATAATATGAAGAAATGTTGCCATAAGGTAATTGAAGTCTATCTGATTTGATTACTCCTGCTCCCGTGTTCAATAGTGGGCTACAAAATAACACGAAGACTTGTGATAAGTTTCACAACAACAGTCTTAGACAAACACAAATATAATGTACACCTAGGTTGACGAAAGATTGACAACTGCACAACTAACTGTAATGATTGAGCAAAACCTCAACAGCTGCTCAAATGTAGGCCATTACGAAACATCTCTGTAACCTGTAGAATCTGTAACCTGTAAAAAAAAAAAAAAAAAAGGCTAGCCGCATCACTTTCATCTAGTCCAGATGACTTTGCAGTGGCGTCTTAATTCAATTCTGCTGAGAGAAGCCCCTCTCTGCTGGCATGCTTGACACGGGCAGAACACAACTTTAGCCCAGTCAAGGTAAAGCTCGCTGAACTCTTAAATAAGCACTTTGCAAGCTGTTGCAAAAGTTAAACCCCTATAACCGCGGAGCGCCGTCATCACTGCTACATCTCGCTGTGCGCGCTTGGCCTCAATGAGATATACACCTGCCATCGATATATCTACGTTTTAGTATGTAGGCTAATGGTTGTTTCGTTCTGCATATAAGCAAGCCTAGCCAACACATTCATAAAAAAAGATTCATTTGTTAAATAGGATATGTGGAAATTTTATTATAGACTATTTAATACAATTCAAATTGTTCTTAGAGGGAATTAATTTCACCAGACATTATGACCAGAGAGATTTAAATTTATGGGACACATTTTTCCGGTCAAAGTCCGGTAATTACTGGATAACGGAAACACTGCACACGAGCTAACAGGGATTCCTGTTGGAATTGGAATATCCACTTGATAAACTGGTTAAGAAATTGAATTCTTGCTACAATTATAAGCTGTAATGGACAATATTACTATAAACTGTCACTGTATCAATTGATGAATTTTTAAAGGTCTTAAATAGGCTGGGTATGTGAGGCTTTCATTAAGTGTCCTTTTCATTCCAATGATCAAAGATCTCTGCTTCAAACTTCCATCGACTTAATTTAAGACTGACCATAATCTTAATGGAGAACCTAGACTTCCTTTTTACCTGGGAATTTTCAAACACTGGCCTATTCCTCTGGCAACCCCCCATGGCCCTCGCTCAATAAACACACGGTGTGAGCAGCCAGTCAACCAAATGGAAAATCCTAAAGAAATCAGTAGCGATTTACGCGAGGGCTGGGTGGGAATCATTTGCCTTGTGACATTTGCAGAGAAGTACATTTCAAAGCCAATGTGATTTAATGTACCTTTAGCCTTTCGTCTCATTGATTTGGCCCTTGGTTAATATATCGGGTTCTTGTGTGTTGGGCGGTCAATAGTTTTTTTTCTGATGAGGCGCAGCGTGTATAGATTGTATTTCCACACTGGTTCATCATGTTACCAGTACTTGGAAATGAGATTTTCACCTACGTTCAGCCCAAACCATTGTTTTGGTTAGCAACTTCGCTAACACTCACTTTCTATGAAAAGTGGTCTTGATGCCCCAGATCAATATTTGTTAATCATGAGAAAATACCTCCCTGTTTTTTATACATGGATTCTTTTGACATTTTTTTTTGTATTTTGTACCACTTTAGAGAAATTGAATCTAAGTTCAGCCAGAGCTTGGAACAAATTTTTTGCTAAAATCCAAGTGGTCATTAGGCTTCAGTGCTCGGGAGGCAAAGGTCAATAATTGCGTCTCAAGGGAAAATCTTTTAACCAAACGGTGGGAATCTTTTGTGTTGAAGCAATAAGTAGAAGCTTCCCCTGTAATTGTGTTAGTTGTTTTGAATCGCCAGAGCGCAGGATGAAAAATGAGCTTCTCTGCCAAGATTACGAAGTTGCTGCCCAGTGTAGCCTGACCGTTGCACACCGAAAACCCTCGTTTTTGTTGGGTCCACCTCATGTTCCACGCCCACTTGGCTTTCACGCTTTCTGCTAAGCTGTATTTAAAGCCTAATCGTTTTCTCTGACTGCCTCGTCTCGTCTATCAATGCCCTCTAGCCCCAGAGACCCTGATGCGGGCGCTGGAGCTGCTGAACTACCTGGCGGCCCTCAACGACGACGGCGACCTGACGGAGCTGGGCTCCATGATGGCCGAGTTCCCCCTCGACCCCCAGCTGGCCAAGATGGTGATTGCCAGCTGCGAGTTCAACTGCTCCAATGAGATCCTCTCCATCACTGCCATGCTGTCAGGTAATGCTAAGGGCTAGTCGGCAGCATAGGGCTCGAACTGCTACCCCTATTTGCCATGCCCACAGACCTTGCTTTAAAAACCATTGTGTTGTAGCAAACGCCCACGGTAGGTAGTTGTACATTTTTCTCTACTGTATATCTAATCTTAGACTCGCCAACTACACTAATCAAGCTTGTTGGGTAAAAATAGAAGGGTTTAACTTGGCACGGTGCCTGTTTAAGAACAAACTATTTTCTGCAGCTTGTGTGCATCCGTTTGAATTCTATCTAGACATATTTTCAGGTCATATGGCGGGAATTATAGCTGGGTTATGACCACAAGTGTGTCAGGTCTGTAGTGTCGTATTCTACGGGGAAAATGACACCCACCCTGTAACATTTGAACTAAAATGGGCCAAAGCTAGTTGAGATTTATTCATCAAGGAATATCGAAGATATGTCAAATTGAGAATTTTCTTAGGCTTATTCATTTAGTCTGAGTTCAATTTGTGCAACAAGCGTGTTTCCTGTGGCCGTAGCAACCCAGCATGAAGGTGCCCAGTTCAGAATAAGTTGTGGGTGAGAGAAGGATGAAACGTAAACCTCTGCCCTGGTACTACGCCTGCACCGAGAGAGAGAGAGAGAGAGAGAGAGAGAAGGGCATCATAGGTTTGACCCAGCAGAGGGCCACACATAGCTCCCGGACCACCGCGCAGCGTTGGCTGTACAGTATGTGTGCCCTATGACGTGCTCTGTGCCTCGCTTGAGTTGAGGCCTTGTTCCTCACTGTGGGAATTGCTGAACTCATCCCTATGGGCGGCTGTGTTGGGGCCCATACCAACCTTGTTTAGTCCCACAGTGCTTCGTGCGGCCCACGGAGGCTAAGAAGGCAGCGGACGAGTCCAAGATGCGCTTTGCCCACATCGACGGAGACCACCTGACGCTGCTCAACGTCTACCACGCCTTCAAACAAAGTATGTGCCCCTCATTACATCTCCATTGACTCAAAGCAGTGGTGTTGGTCGCACGATAAACCTTTCTATAAAGATGTTGAGAAAGGAAATGATTAAATAAATAAAAATATATAATGTATAAATACCACTGCGTTAGAGGAAATTAAGGACTCATACCAGTTCCCCACTCCCCCTTGTTCTCGCTGCGCAGATCACGAGTCCACCCAGTGGTGCTACGACAACTTCGTCAACTACCGCTCGCTGATGTCGGCAGACAATGTGCGGCAGCAGTTGTCCCGGATCATGGACCGCTTCAGCCTGCCCAGGCGCAGCACTGACTTCGCAAGCAGAGACTATTACACTAACATCCGACGAGCTCTGGTAACCGGCTTCTTCATGCAGGTCAGTGGGAACGAGGCTCATGAAGGGCCACGACCCGCCAGGAAATCCAGGAAATGTGGTCCTACAACAGCCTTTAATATCCAGCTGTGTTGCTACTCTATTGCCGAGTTACTGAGTTATTGCCAGTGAAATGTGTCCATGATGAGCCTCATCTATTTAATGAACAGCCTAGTTTGACTAAAGCTGTGGATTAATGTGTATCTGTACTGGGTAAAAAGTACAAATTGTTATAATGGATAGCCTTCTCAAAAGTGTGCGCACACGCACAGGCGCTTTGATTTAAACACATAGAAAGAAATCAAATCAATTTGCTCTCCGCTCTAGTAAATAAATGGCATTTTGTGAAAAGCCATTTTCGGGGTACCTGAAACAAGCAACCTGACAAGTTGAATTACAGCGTTAATATTTAAATATTTGTCAACATTAACCTTTATCTCGGAGACAAATTTGCAGCTCGTGTTTGTGTTTTCGGGGCGTTGGAGCTCATGTCTTTGTTTGGAAAGGTCTTTATTGAGACTGATTGCCTTGGTTAATCACAACAACCCCTGTCTGCTTTACCAAGTATCTGCAAAGTAGTGACAAATTTTCTCTCCCTGGCCAGTTGAAGAAAAGTTAAATGTCTTGGACCTTGAACACTGCTTCTCTTGCTAAAAGAATTAGTAAATTACTTGGGCTTGTGCTAAACTGCGACTAAATCAAATGAGCTGCACGTGCCTCCGTGTTTAGGTGTCTTGCAGTGGAATTTCAACCTCTTTGCATATCTGAATGCAAGATTTATGTAATGTTCGCCCAGCCCTGCTTTACAGTAAAGCCAGAAAACACTTACGTTAAACATTTAGCAGTTGTAAATATAACCAATTAGCCGTTCTACAGTCTATTCTGTCGTTCTGGATCATAATTGACCACAAAGAAAACTACTTAAAATCACAAATGAAAAGGGAACATCCAGTGATCTTGTTTATTAAGGCCATGTGATGCTTCCATCATTCAAATGGATTTTTTCATCTAAATGGTCAGTCCTTGCCAAAAATGCTTTAGTTTGTTTTGGTCTTGACATTTAACATTCACTCTGACTGAAAGAACACAGGAGAACACAAATAGCCTTTCCATCTGAACAATTTGGAAAGAAAAAAACACGAATATTCTCATAGTGGCTAGAGAAATAACAGTTTAGGTGATGGGTGATATTGCCCTGTGCAAATAAAAATGTGAGGCAAAAATGGAGTAGAAGCACACTGCTGTTGTAAGCTCAAAGGAACATATTTTGCTGATTGTACATGCGTTTGATATTAATCACATTATAGCCAACTTAATTGCCTAGAGCCATTGTTTTGACTGCATACCTTTTTTATTATCTAGCTAATCCTCTTGCTTGCATTTTTGCTCATTTAGCACATTTGAAAGACTACCGTTTTATCTGGCACAGGCGTTTTTGTACCGCGTAAGTGTTAAGGTCAGCCTTCAATCACTGTTCAGTTTCAAAGGACTTAAAAAGTATTGATGATAACACCCCCCCCCCCCCCTGCACTGTGAACAGATCGCCCACCTGGAGCGGACAGGCCACTACCTGACGGTAAAGGACAACCAGGTAGTCCAGCTGCACCCCTCCACTGTCCTGGACCACAAGCCTGAATGGATTCTCTACAACGAGTTTGTGCTCACCACCAAGAATTACATCCGCACATGTACAGACATCAAGCCAGAATGGTAAGCTTACTGTTCCCCGTTTTCTTCTAAAACAGCTGTTCAGTCAAAGGACTACTTAGTAAAACTTGTTTATAGAATGCCGTATCGATAGATGCTAGATTATTTACTTGCATTACTCCGGACATTTCTTTAGTTAATTACTGTTGACTCTGTTAGCTGTTGCTCTGCTAAACCTATCTTAGCCTAACTGCTGTCGGTGGCTTGCTGAAGGGGAAGGACAACTTCAGACCCAATGTCGACAAATGGCACTATCCAGGCCGGACTGAAATGCCTTATTTAATTTTTTTAACATTATTATTTTTTTATTTAGCTGTCATATTGACCACTTTCATTGAGGTAGTAGTAAATTATTTCTTTTTTTTTATTTTTTATTTTAGTTTAACAGTGTACTTTAGAGTTTACCTTTGAACATTTATTCATTTATATTAAATAATTGAGTTTAGTTTTTAATTAAAATTTTGAATCATCTCTCACTGAGAACCAATGCTATGAAGGGGGTTGTGTTCCGGATGGAGAATAGCCACACATGACCGGCAATGGGAGATGCTGTAATCAGTGAAATTGGTTTAGGGGGTGTTGAAGCCCTGCATACTTTAGTGGCATATGGTCGAGAGCTGCTTCTATTGTGGTGTCTGTCTGTCTCCGAGTGTGTGCGTGTGCGTGAAGGTGCCTTTATGTATCGGATGAAGGATGTGGCACAACGGCATTATTCCACAAGTAAACATACACTTTTTGTGGCTAATATATTTGCTCGACTCCTCTTCCAGGCTAGTGAAAGTCGCGCCCCAGTACTACGAGATGGGCAACTTCCCTCAGTGTGAAGCCAAGAGACAGCTGGAACGCATCATTGCAAAATTCTCAACCAAGGAATACTCCCAATACTAAAAGGAATACTAAAAAAATGAACTAAAATGTATAAGGATAAATCTCCAACCTCTTTTCAAATGAAAAGTTTTGGTTCCCTGCGTGTAATGCATTTCCATAAGGATTGACGTTGCGTCTGTCGCCATCTTCGAGGGTCCCCCCTCATCACGTGAAGAAACGGGCTGTAAATGACCAGCAATAGGGAACCCTGTCCTATCATTGTTTGTTAAAAACATGAACTTTTCACGTACTGTAGATATACACATTCCTCTGACAACCTTGAAAATATGCTCAATGCAGAGAGAACATCCACAAAATGAATCAGCTTTGACGCAGTTGTAGCTTTTACGTTATTTTGATGGAAGGAATTAGTGTAGGCTCTCTGTTCAGATGATTTTCTTTAATGTATTTTGATGCCGGTTTAAGGAATAGTCTCGTGTCAAGGATACATTAGCAGGGGAGCGCTGTTTGGTCATATTTTCTGTCAACTGTTCAAATTAATAAAACAATCTGACTTTGTAATGGAGTTTCCCTTTTTTCAGTATTGGAATGAAAAGATTACCCTCTTGCATGCTTGTCACTTTAACACTCACATATGAGCTAGAGTTCTGGCTCTTAGAGGATAAATCTTACTGATTTCATGATGGCTACCGAATCAGTTGGAGTGAGGGAAATTGTTAATTACAATGATGCAGAATATGATAAGTGAAGCTAATTTGATACTTTGTGGGAAGACTGATGCGTATTAAAATGCATACAGCACTGGGTAAAAAAATTAGCCAAAGACAATGTGTCATGAGTGCCTCGTGACAAACTTGTAAGGATCCTTTTTTTTATAACAAAGCGAAAGTTGGACGGGTCCTGACAAACTTTCTTTGGAAGCGCTGCCCCTCATTCTATGGGTCAACAGACCGAATGAGGCGAGCTGGCTGTGTGGCGGAGCGTGGACTCTACGAGGAATTGAACAGCAGCTCTCTTCAGAGGCCTCAAAAGATTGGGGAGCGGCGCGGGGTGGGGGGGCTGCGGAACTCCCCTGTTCTCAGGTCAGTCTGAGAACCTTCGACCGGTTGGGAGAGGAACATTGCTTCTACACATCCCAGGGGGCTCCCTTTTGGGGTTTTGAATGGATAGGGGCTGGCAGCTGGGGAGGGGGATTCTTAGCAGGTGTTGGAAGTGTTGGTGACTGGCTGTGACACTTCGAGACTACCTTTTTTTAAATGCTAAGATTATTCAGGGGTGAAACTAACTGGCGGTGAACTCGGGTGTACACCCTAGTGGGTTGTGGTTTAAAACATACACGAGGTTCCCATTTTGAAAATATACTTTTGTGTGTAAACTTTGCTAATGTCTTTTGTCTCACTACTTAATGAAAGATAAACCTGTGCCACTAATGCGATGAAATTTGAAGTGCATTCTACAGGTTAGACCTTTTGGTGTTTGTGGAAGTTGTTGGGAGGCCTGCTGTGGGTTGTTATTAATTTATTTTTTCATTAGATATACAGGGATAGGATATTGTAGCTTTCACATTTTGTACAGTTTAAAGATGAGTTTTTAATAGACAGCCTCATGCTCAGGAGCATGCATGGAACCATAAAGCAATGCCAGACAGATAAGTCCTAGAAACTGAAGCCAATAGAAAACCCATTAGTTTGAGTTGATCAGGAAATTATGTGGAGTTGATCTTGGGATAAGTATTTTTCTTCTTCCCCCACCCCTTCTCTCATGCTCAATACTTCCTATTGATCCACACTGCCATAATTAAAATAAAATAAAAATCATTTTTCTTCCAAATTATATTCTGTTCTGTCTGAGGAGAGGTTGCACAGAGAAATCTTGCTGGCCACTTTTATTGTGCCATTTCCCGGATGTCACGCTGTCTTTAAGAGAGCTCGGTGACATGGGAATTTATTTAATTGTGCTTTCAAAATTGAATTATACTGGGTTTAGAGGGAGGTATGTCGTATAATCCTCAAAAGATAAGATTGTTGGCGGGTTATTTGAGGTCAGGCCGTCTAGGCTAGCATAAAAGTTTAGCATTGCTCCCTCAACCCCCTCTTGCTGACAAGGTCCTCCATATCTGCTGATGTGAGGGTTCGTTCCATGTATGCCTTTTAAACCATAACTCTCTAAAAGGGGAGCTATACAAACACAACAGATGACAGGCGGGTATTGTTGAGTCTGCCCTCAAAACAGAATCGTCTCTTCCCTCGCGGCAAAAGGGCTCAATCTTCCACCACCCGCAGTGTACCTGATGGTGCCTCATCAACATTTCAGGCCGTGGGTGGGAAGGTTTATTGCAGAACACCTCAGCATTTCAGGAAATCCATCCACCCACCTACCACTCCTACTAGTCGTCCTCCCTCCGCCAGCACCAATTGGAGCCCAGACAGGTGTCTTATCTGCATCACGCAGGACAAGCACAGCCAATCTCGCAGGAAGATGGCGACTGGAATGTGACAAATCCATCTGTCCTAGTTTGAATTTGTATGCTAATTTGAAGTAATAGCCCCTCTGGTGACAGTGCAAGGGAACAATTCAATCACGCCATCTCTGACAGTTGCTTGTCAGGCTTCCCTGTGATATGGGAGTATATGCGCAAACCACTGGTTTAGGCTTGATAGATTAGCTATGTTGGGGAGAGGTGGCATGTAGACTGCATGTTTAAAATGCTCTGCCAGTTTGAAATGAATCATGCGACAACTGAAGCCACCTGTGCAATATGTGCCCTTTCCATGCCTATAGGCAGGCAAAACAATATTTGATTTGACCTCATTTGTTTCCCTGCAACAAAGTAGGATTGGTAGTGGCTCTGAACCCTCACCCAATTCCACCGCTGCAATCTCCTTGAGATGCATGTGAATGATAGAAACATGCCCTTATAAAATCACACTATTGCAATTGTTACATTGTCACGGCGAATTATCTCTGCCTGTCGATTTGAGTCAGTGGAAAGCTTTCATGTGTTGCCAGACTGAATAAGAAGCAGAGATCAGAGAATATGCTACACACAGAGAAGATAGAGGGAGTGGTGTTTGGGCCAGCTGTGCCTTGTATTTCGAAATAAGACGGCTGTACAATTTGTGATTTCTTGTGTGCCTGAGCGCTCTCCTGGGCTGCACAAATGTATGGTGCTTTATAATCTTTAAATTAATCTACAGAACAGATTATGGTCGATGGTGACGGAGATAATGTTGAGGAACAGACCACAGGGTTTGTTTTGCCTGCATCATTCCTTTCTCCTACTTTAAAATCAGGGCAACTTAGGCTACTATTATTTGTCCCCAGTGAATTCGTTTTTTTTTTTTTTTATTAATATGTAAACCAATCAATACGAGGAAAAAATGTTGATGACACTAAAATTGCTATGAAATCGCATAGGTCTGAAATTATTCCTGTGAGCTGGTGAATTGCAAGGTCAAAGCCTAGCAAAACATATAGTGGCTGCTGTAATGCATGGCAATTTCATGTAGGAAATTAATCTGCAACACACTCCATAAACACTATACAATCAATCCTTGTGATATACAGTAAATTAGCCGATACAGGATGCAAGTGTTGCAGTCTCTCTGTGATACATACCAAGAGAGGTATGGGAACATTCAGTGTCATTTTCAGTCTTTCCATTACTCTCACCACTGGAGTGAATCCTTCATGTTGTCTTCACGATTCAAATGGCTGCAGACCACATCTGATCAAACAAGGTCGTCAGAAATTGGCCTGTCTAGCTGTACGGTTCTTCAAACAGCCCCTACCTTTTTTGTAGGCCTATACCGAAGCTAATAATTGTCTTTGTTTGGGGCTTGTTAATGATGAGGAATTTGTGAATGTTGTCGCACCATTACAATTTACACCTGTAACCTAAAAAGGCTGTGTCAAATTTAGATTTTCTATGTTTTCTTACAAGATTATCCTAAAGTTGCAAAAACTTTAGGATAAAACATGTGCAAACATGTGCAAAAAATTGCACATGTTTTCTTACCTAATAATATATAGCCTACAACTCCCTAAATTCCCTAATGCCCCCGCCCTGATTGATTGACAGCTCCTTTTAGTTGTCAGTTTTGTTACACCTTTTAAGGCGGGATCACTGACACAATGATTGGTTGATTCTCTATTATGCAGTATATATATCAGTATAAAGCATGGGACCACCCAACATATTGTTGAAATACTTTTATGGCCATTGAGCTAGGTCATTGTGTCAGTTTTAAATGCTATTAGAATTCAACAGCAATTTAGAACAGCCCATTGAATACTTAATATCAACAGTAGGCCTATAGTAAGATTTTTTTGGTCCTGTTCAAAACCTATATATACACTCACTTAAAGGATTATTAGGAACACCGGTTCAATTTCTCATTAAGTCAATCTAATCAACCATTCACATGGCAGTTGCTTCAATGCATTTAGGGGTGTGGTCCTGGTCAAGACAATCTCCTGAACT
>JAODLI010000010.1:721206-735792 GCA_027575585.1 Percopsis omiscomaycus | reverse complement strand
GGGGAGTGGTGGGGGGGAGAATACTGTGTACAATGAGAACGAGAGCAGTTGAAATCATGACTCTCAATTGAACAGCAAGCTTCTTCTGGTGGAGATTGGTTGTGAAAATTACTAGTCATAATGTCATCACAAAATCTATGGGGAATGTGAAGGTAATCATAACTGTACTGTGTGAGCTGGGGCCAAATTGCCACTCTGTTCCCACAGCGGATAATTGCACTGGACAACCTGAATCAAGTCTATTCATGCTGAAATGCTTTACATATATCTGCCCATGCCATGGAGCTAATTGCATTTCACAAAGATATTACCAGTACACAAAATATTGATTGAATGCTAAACATGCAATCTGCAAAGAGTCTGTATGTAAGCAAATGGCTAATTTGATATCAATCACAATGGCGTGTTTTTTCTTCCAGTGGGCTAACCTCTCCTGTCACACAACGCAATTTGAATTAAGACTTGAAAGTCACTGCATGGTTAGTGTTAAAAGCTGTCAAAATAGCTCAATTGCTGCTTTTTATGAAGATACAATTACCTTAATTGAAAGTGGCATGCAATTGGCCAGCATTAACCTAGTGTGAAATCTGTCCTAAGCTAGCCAGCGCTGCCGACATATTTGACCAACTGATTCTGATTGGATGATTTCTGATTGTTTAGGAGTGTTATGGCAGAAGGTGAGCACCGTCCAAATGTGTCCAACACATTAACCACAAATAAATGTAGTTAAAAATAAATAATTGATTATATTACTGATTATATTATTATTGATTTATTTGATCTAAAAAAGCAATGATCATTAATTAATAGACATTGCAGTTCTAAGCTCTTGCATTTGGTTAATCCATGCATTTGGTAGAATTATAAATTGGAGATGCTGTTATGCATGGGAATGCTTAAGACACAGTACCTGGATTCTTTGAATAAACATTAATTTAGCTATGTGTATTTTGTTGACATATATATAACATGTAGAGGGATTCATTGAAAATACTCGGAAGGCAATTGTTATTTGTCCTAAAATATAATGTGTTGATTAAAAGTAATTCTAAGGTGCATATGTGATTGGAGATAAATTGTAATAATGTTCCCCTCTGGTAATATGCTTTCCCAACTAAGAATAAAATGTTGCTGTAGCCTACCTTAGTAGGGTTATGATCCAGTTATTAATGCATGTTGCTTTCAAGGCATGCGAGTGAAAAATCCACACTGCACACTATAGAGTTACAAATGGGCTTAGGATGTGGTTGAGCATACATGTAGAACAGTAGATGAGTGCACCAACATAGCATGTACATGTTTGATGCATCTTCAAATGGTATCAGTTCATGATGTAATCAATACCGTACTGTCTCCTGAGAGTCCCCTAAATATATCTAAACAACCTTAAAGACAATCAATAAGCTGTTTAAAGACCCAACACAACTAAGACAATGGAACTATATGAATACACTACTGTGTGCTGGGTGTATCCTAGATATACAATAAACACCATCAATCAAATGTATGAAGGTTTAATTTACGACAATATAAAAAAATAAAAAAATAAAAATGTTTCCAAAAAGCATGTTTCAACCCTTTACGGGTCCTGACCGCCACTTGGAGAATGTCTTGTCTTAATTCACTTTCTAGATCTTGTGGCTTAGCTGTATAAAACTTTTTTGTATGAAATTTAAATAGTTAAAAAAAAAAGGAAAAGTAATTTCCATCAAACAGAGAAGGATCTCAGATGCGTAGAGTTTGCCTCTGCGCGACACCCTGCCTTGCATTTCACATTTCATCAGAGATAACTTTGCCTGTTTACCCAAGCAGCACTGCTCTCCTCCTGGAGCCTGCCAACTTATTACCGGAGACACTTGTAGAAGCCCTCAACAAACATTATATTTTCACACACGGGTGCCAATACACGTGCACTACACAAAGTATGGGTGTCTCGTTGTGGCGGGGGTCCCCCCAAAGCCCCCCTCCCCCGCCGGCTCCCGCCGCACGGAAGAAGGGCTCCGTGTGCGAGCTGAGAGATGAAGGGACACACCGCCGTCACTGGAACCTAACCGATCTCTGATTAGATTCAGCTAGTGGTGCGTTTTCATATGCTGTGTTGTTTTGAACAGATGTGGGGTTTGAACCGGAAAGAGCGGAAAGCATGATGTGTTCTTGCGTAATACCCAGGTTCTTCTCCACGCCTTGGCGTCTTTTGTCAAGTTCTCACACAAACAGATACCGTGCTCCGTTCTACGCTTGCCTCGTTGCGTCAACGTAGGAGAATTGAGCCTTTGAAGTGGAAACACCCCGCATTGTCTTTCCTCCAGACTGCCTTGAAATGAGCTTTTGTTCATTTTCGGGCCTTCTTCTCGTTCCACGGTAATAATGTAATACACAAGGCGTTTCCTTTACAAGACCCTCCGCGGACCCGCACATCTTCAGCATGTTATCTACTCCTACAAAACCTAATGAAACTGTAAATATTATGCATTCAACAAGGCAGGGCCACTGTGTAATCTCATGTGGAATCAGTCACCCGCTTGATTGATGAAGTCTGTAGGTAAACAACAAGTAGAAACGCTAGTCTGCTGTGCGCCAGAAGGAACTGGCATCCCTCTACTGTATGCATACCGCTCGTGATTTCTTCCCCAGTTCAACTACCAGGGGGAAACATACGGCACGCAATCATCACAGGACCTGATAGCTGTAAATTGTATTCAGTGCGCCAAAAATGCATAATCAACGATGTTACTTTCTTATTCATAATCTTCCCTGCGACTCCTGTCGCGTAATGCATTCAGATTGGGTTTCCGGTTCAGTGGGGGGAGGGGTTCGAGAGCAAGATGTGATTACCAACAGTAGGGTTCGAGTACTTCTGAGTATTTCTGTGATCGCCCTCTCTCCAATCGTGTATATATAATGTTTTTTTCTGAAAAGTGTTTTTCTTCTGTTATTAACGTGCTGGATTGCTTGGAATTACTCCAGTTGGTCTCCTGGTTGTGTAAAGATACAAGCTAAAGAGGACCAGTGACAGAAACTTCTGTCACTGGTCCTCTTTAGCTTGTATCTTCATTGTAGTGCTGCGTTTATGTCAAGTGGGAAGTGAGGGAACGTCCCACCGCAGAGCGATAAAGTGGTTTAGGTCACAATGGACAACCCCACCAATTTATTAATCCTACTGTATTTATTGATATTGTATTAAAAGCCGTGTCATACACAATAAGAAACTTAAAAGTCTGCTTAGAAGCCTAAAACTCTTAATTTTTAAATACAAACATCTCCATATTGCTTCTTCTGTGCTTACATGATGTCACAGAATTCTGAGAAAGTCAAGAATTGTCCAAATTCGGAGTCGGAGGGCCATTTGAGGCGTTCATCGCCTGCCATGTTTGTGTGTTTGTAGTGGTTGTCACCCTATCACAGTACACCTGTCTACGTCTGGCGAATAACATATTAATCAGGCCAGATTGTCTCTGTGTTGTTCTGCAAATGGCTTTCGGGTTCCTTTTGTTTTAAATGGGAATTCCCTGTTAGCAGGGTCCAGAGTGGAGTCTGATGTGGGTACATATGAGCCCCCCATGGGGGGGTCATGTTGGGGGTGCTGCCTTTTGGCCACAACAAATATAAGTGGGAGTGCGTGTGTTTCTGTGTTAATGTGAAATTGACTGAACTAACAGGGCCACCAGAGCTACATAAACAACAGCAGTCCCAAGCAAGTCCCACTTGCTATGCAGGCACGACACGCAATATGAATGCTGTTGTGCGGCAGCACATTGTCTAGGCCTAATGCAAGGCCTTATAAGGCATTTTGGAATGAAAAGCACGAAAGAAAAGACTCCCCGCTCTTTTCCTCAACCTCGTGATAGATCATTAAGACCCTTATCTCAGCCTCTAACTCAAACACGAAGACCTGCTCAAAGAGGTATATTCTCCAAAATAAACTATTTCAGCAAGTTTACACTGGCCAGTTGAGTGGTTATCGGCTGGGTTGCCGGGTAACCGAGACAGATATAATAATTAAAATTGAACCAGCCTCAGTAGAGCGTTTTAGTGTCTCCATACTAAAACATCTGAAACGCTTCACACGAGTATTTCTGAGACAGTCGTCCTCCCCAGTTTCAGACCCTCACATCACCCTTTTGCGTCGTTACCTAATTTCCTCTTCCTCTGTTGGATGCTCACGTCCTTACTTCCACCTTGCTCCTTGGAAAGGCCATCTCGTAGCTCTTTGCCAGGCATTCACTCCTGAGATTACCTCTTCATTTACAAACACACACACACACACACACACACACACACACCCACGCACACACACCCACACATACACAGTGTTCCCCAGAGCTCCAGCGGGTGTTTTGTCCTTCAAACCAGCATCTCGCATTTTAGCGACCCCGTGCCTGAAAAGCGCACCATGTGTTATCGCCGACCAAGCGCTTCCAGGTTAATAATATCACCCCCAGCCTTTGCTGACACGCACCCCGTTTTTGTCCTGTGGGCTTAACAGGACAACCGTAGACAACGCGGAGTCTGAGAAGAGGGTCGGCACATGAATAACTATCATTTTCCGTGCACTTGCTCCCGGTGTGGGGATGCACCCGGCCGGGTCAGTATATCACGCCTCCAGAGACGGGTCAGAGCGGGGGTTTTATCTGTACTGTCTGCCCAAGACCAGATTGCGCTGCAATATATATTTATATTTTGCGTAAGATTTCTGGACTCGCTCCGATTCGGAAGGCTCACGAGAGACTAAGGTTACAAAGGGGTGGGGGCGGGGGGACAACCACTTGAAAATATAGTTATGATGGACAGATGCGCTAAAGACAGTATAGGTGACCGAAGGTGACCATCTGCTTTGCCTCATTCTATCTCGGCAAGCTTAAAATGGAAGGGCTGTAATTACTGTCTCTGTATCACCTCATTGAGTCCAACTGTGCTGTGTAGAACACATTGCTAATGTAATAACATTGTGCTATACACTCTTATGGACCCGGCGTACTGTCGAGTGTGTGTCATTTGAGAGCCCGACTGCTTCCGTAAGAGGTTCTGGACGGTTCATAAAGGCACATGTTTATTGTATCATGCATTAGAGCCATTAGCCCCCGTGCTAGCTGAGCCCAGCTGCTTCTCAGGGTCATTCCTCAATGTGAAATTGAACTGCCTGACATGACCGAAATTGACTCCTCTCGGAACACTCCGAAGCTAATGGACGTCTTGGTAATTGACATCAATACCTGAGATTGGGGCTAGCGCTACGCCGGTGAGCGGGAGGCGGTCAGCGCCCATCGACGGGCCCATTTTTTTTGTCTTCATATCTCACGTTTAATTTACATCTAGGCCTAGATATTGCTCTTATGGGAGGAGGCAGGGTTATTTTGTCGTGTTAGTATCATCCGTCACGCTGTCAAGCCATCACTTTCTGGAGAGAAGTGTAGTAAAGATTAGTCACAGTCAGATGAGTTGTTTTGCGAGCTAAAATAACATTTTCAGGGAAAAATAATGCATATCATTTCACAGTAAGTACAAGCCGCAAGTCATAGGTGCTAACATTGATGAATAATCTGCCTAAGCTGAAAATGCTGTTGTAAAATGTGGAGTTTTCACTGTTGGGAGCTGAGAGCCCTGGAGTGAGGTTGATAAAACAGGCCCACCTCGCTGGTACAGTATAGCATAACATTAATGCTTATGGAGCCCATCAACTCCAATTACGCCAACGTCGCTCCATCGTACGGCCAGCAGTACTGCATATTAATTCCAGGCAGCCCTTAATGGCAACATCACTTAATAACGTCAAAATGGAATAACGTGGAATAACGTCATTAAGAGTCGTGCATTGGAGAACAGTGATTCGTCCTGGGGTTTGGGAGGGATCAGAGAGGTTAGCTGCATATGTGCGTTCTTGGATCGCGCTTTCCCCCCTTTTAAATTAGATCTGGCTGTGGGGGTGGGGGCCTTTTTACTGAAGGTGGGACCCTGTTTCTCTGCACCTCATGATCCAAATGTAATCAGGTGTTATGTGCTTTCCTCAATTTATCCGCACGCAGAGGAGAGCGCTCGCATTTAACATGCAACGAAACGTTCGTTGTCGCTTGATTACGCTAATGGGAACGCACACACGAATATGAAATGTTGAACGTTATCGAAATTAGACTTAATTGCTGATGGCATCTCGGGTTAATTTGTATTCCCTCGGTACGAAATGTGTCTGCGTGGTGTTTGTTTGTGTACGTGCGCCGCGCCGCATCTCAGTGAGTGAATTTTACAGTACTGTGTGTGTGTGTGTGTGTGTGTGTGTGTGTGTGTGTCTTTGTTTGTGAAATGTCTGTGGAGTTTCCATCAAGAAAAAAGGAGGATAGCTGTGTTGGGAGTTGATGCCGTAAAAGCGGAGGTTTTGTCTGCATGGAAGGAGGAGGTGGGGGGAGGAACTGTACGAAGGCTGGATGTTATAAGTAATGAATACAGTGTTCTGTTGTCAGTGCTCCTTTTGTTTCAAGCTGTCAGTCTATCCTGAGCAACAGCCGGCGTTGGAAGAAAGTGTGCTGTGGTGCATCACCTGGGAATAGTGTTTAGACAGAACGAAAAGAGAGAAACCTAGTTGAAGGTAGAAAACCTCATCTTTGCCCAATGAGAAAAAGTATTTTTCCACTTTTTTTTTTAAACCTATAAATTATTGAATTTCACCTTCTACTTGTCTATTCCTTCATCAAATAATAACCCTTAAAGGTATCAATTGTGATTTATAGCACCCCCTGAACCCCACATTTCCTTCCGCAGGTCACCGTTTGTGTTTCCAACTTTCCAGAGAGTGGTGTGAGCCTAAGAGTACAGAGTATGCTAGCATTCAGGAGAGCATTATTTAGCATTATTTATATGGAGTGGCCCTCATTTGTCAAACCTTCTTAGAAATAAGCCCAGATATTATTTACATATGACCCTAAATTATGCAGGTGTGTAGATTCTTAGCTCTTGCAACGAATAAAAAGAAAAAAAATCAAAATGAAAAACGTAAAATAGTGATTTAATCACTAATTCTTCTTCACTAATTTATGTGTTTAAAGCCGGTTGCTCACTGCACAGGCAGCATTTTTGCTCGTCTTTTTGCATCTTTTTCTCAGCCTGGCTTTGCACACTGCCATCGGATTGCCGGCAGATTTTATTCGCTTCGCCGTAAGTTTTGAAGATGAACAGTGGGGAAAAGGAGAGGGCAACTAGAAATTGAAATACCGTTTTTTTTTTATCTCCACAACATTAATTAATAATACCAGGTAATGCTATTTGAATGGCAATTTGCTTCCTCCCTATATCTTTATAGAAGCGGGAAGTTAGGTCATACATTTTGGGGATAGTTATAAAAAAAACTGCAATTCATTTCTCCTCCATTGTTGTCAAAACCCACTCCCCCACCCCTTTGCTGCTCAAAAGTTCACAGTGGTCTGAACTTTTATCATTTGTGAACTGCGTTAAACTCTCGTTTACCATGCTTTGTGGGTGGAACTTTTTTGCTGTGTCATCACCATTCATATCTATACAATGTGTTCATGATTAAATTGTTTACTAGAGCACAAAATTCTTCATAGATCTAGCCTCTAAATTTTGCTCTCCAAGTGCACAAGATTGATGCATTTAACTTTAAAATGTACAACTTTTTCTTCTGGGGAATCGTGCCCCCGGACCCCCCCTAGAGGGAAACACTCTATCGACATTTGGTTTTACGCAAGTTTGATAAGCAAGGGCCAGAGTCTCTTGATAAGACTCCCACACTTAATAGAGAGGACAGACAATTATCAATTCATATTCATACAAAAATACAGTGATCCACAGCATTTATGCGGGAAATCGAGGTCTGGCCAGCCAAGCATAAGGGTGGCAGTACAAGCTACTATAGCCTATCTGTAGCAATTATCCAATGTGGGCCAGGTCAGGAGGATGATAATAGCTAAATGTCCTCATGCAGATCAATGACCATATATGTGTGAATCGATGCAGCGTGGGGATCATTGAGCCTCTTATTGGGAGCCCATAAATGTTGACACTACCTCGTCTCACAGAACAAACAAACGGCATACTTTCTAGTGTGACTCTCGCGTTTTATGAAACCGAGGTGACCTGCTACATTTTCTTTGTTTTTGGAGTTAGGGTTGTCGAATATTGTCACAATTATAATTCTCTGTTGTGCCCTTTTGAAAGGAAAATGTGCCGCTTCCCCAAAAGCGGCAGTCGTAGCTTGTGACACCGAGGTGCTGGGAAATGTACACGCAGCTACTCTTTGTAAAAGCAAATTATTCCTTTCTTAAGGTTTCCCATGTGCACGCGAAGATAAAACATGATGAAAACCGGATTTTTCTTCTTCATCCCCACCCCCAACCCATGAGGCATGGGGGACCTTGGAACAAATGCATCTGATTTTCCTACTGTTCTTACTGTAAATGTTAGCTTTTATTTTACGCTGACCCATTTCTCGAATATGATAATAGAATTTCTGGTTGTATCCATCTCGTTGGACCTATTGGAAACACACTCTCTTGTTTGCTCCCTCTCTCTCCCCTGGGTCGTCCCAGGTGAGTGCCTTCATCATCTCCTGGAAGGTCTTTTGAAAAGATGTTTACACACCGAGGCCCCTGCGCATAGGTCTCAGTGCTGCTTCTTTCAACGTTTTCTTCCTTTCTTTTACCCAGCGTGCACTGGGGTTTTGGCCGCGAGGGTAGATGGGTAGACAGGCGTGTGGGCAGTGACCCTGTCTGCTTCTCTGAAGACGCTGAAAAGTCCAGACGGCACTCAGCTGCCTCCGGAGGATAAGGAGGGAGAAGGGGGGGGGGGGGTCGTAGCGGGGAGGCACGATGGTTAGTTCAAGCTTTAATTCATAAATCTTTGTGGATGTCTCTGTGTGCAGCCGTGGACACATAATAAAGGGGATTTGAGGGGGAGAGGTGGGTGACTGAGGAAATAATTTCCCGTGCAGCAGACAGCCGCGCCCAGAACACCTGCTGGATGTGTCCGCGCCGTCGGGTCCGAGGGATGCGAGGACGACTACCTCGGAATAATTCATTTTCGCACCTTTTCTCTGTGCCCGGTTCGTTCTCCTCTCATTCCGCTCCTTTTGTGAGGAAAGTCTCGTTAGCTGCCGAGAGCAACGCAAGTTGGTGGATAAAACTTTAACTGTCAACACCGCACCCGCATAATGACCCCGAGGGCCTCCTTACCGCACGTAGGAAAACTTCATCTGCTAGATTAAATAAACTAGATTATTACTGTTTGGCTCTCATTTTATTTTGAATAGTTTCCTCCATGATAAGTTTGTGGGGGTGTAGTCTCTATTGGCGATTGGTGATTTAGGAGAATGAACGGATGTGTAAACGACACATCGCCATAACGATGGTTAAGCTAAGCGTGATTGTAGTTGGAAATGGGAGTGGGTGAGGGAATATAGGTAGAGCAAGCTCAACAATAACACGCTATCTGCAACGCTGCCAAATTAAGCACCTTCCTCGCAGCGAGACAGCTGTTCTACCTAGCTATTCCCCTATGGGTTGAATGGATTTTCCCCCATAGAAGAGGCACTGACTCCTTGGCTTTAACACAGCATGCAACAAACCTAGCCTAGCAGCGTTTACACAGGCATGAGCCTGGGAGGTATGTTATTGGAAGTAAAATACATTCAGCAGAAAAAAGTAATTTAGTTTAACTTGGGTCAGGTTTAATGTAATACAGTTGAGTAAAACAGAAGATATTGTGTCAATGCCAAAACGTCAGTGATAGCTGTTTTTTTTAGTAAAACAGTATTTTAAAAAGTAATAACTCTACCTTGGGTTAAAGATGCATTCCTCGGTTGTGATATACATCCCTCGTTTTTTTTCCCAAGCTCACTGTTTATGTTTAAAATACAATTGTCCATAAAAGTATGGGTGGCTGCAGGGTGAGGGGTAGAGAAAGGTGTGAGTAGATAGAAATGCAAGCCACTCAGCACTTTAGTGCGACGGGGTAATGCGCTATCAGAGTAGGAAAGCAAAGCAACAATGTTGTTGCTGATTTCAACCACAAGGGTAAATCCAGATGAAAATCAAAGAGTGTCGCATTACAATTAACCTGTTATCATGAATTTTCACGTTATCATGAATGTAACTCATGATTGCAACCAACATGAACACCACAAATAAACATTTATTTTTCCTAAATAATACCAGAAGATTAAATCAGGTCTTAAAACCTTCAAATTAGACTTTGATGTCTGTTTCTCTTGCGGATATTTGTCGTCTTTTAGGTAAGTTCTTAGAAAACGAGTTATATTTTATACAGTATATTTGTACTCTGAGAAGGGGGGAAATGAATTATTTACACTCTTTTTGCAATATTGTGGAATTGTGTGTAAATTAAAGAAAGACAGTGGGCCAAATTTCAGTATTCCTCAGGAATAACTCCCAAGTATTAGATGAATAATGAATGCGACAGCGTAAGACAGGCATCATCTTATACACTGAGACTTTAGATTACAGCGGACCATATGACCTTTCCTTTCATGAAAAATTAAGCGGCCTGATATTGAGCAGATGAGGCTATATTTGCAGCATATTCATTGTGTATTGCAGGGAGTGCTCTGTCTTAGTTTTGGTTACAATTCACAACATGACAAAGGCATTTGCATTTCATTTTTTTCACCATATCTCCGACTAGTGTAGGAATTGAGGAACAGATCCCAATGTTTAATATTGGTTTGGTACTGTAAAAAAATAAATTTCACATGCTATTGTGGTTTCGAGCCAAGACCTCGGTCTCCGCTGAGAACTCGCCCACAGATGTATAATAGAAAAAAAGCTTGAATAGTAAACACTCAGCCAGTGTCGGGCTGTAGGTGCTGATCTGCTTGATGGTTTGATGTTGGAATAGTGGAAGTCGCTCTGCAATGCATCAGACTACAGTACCTCCGCTCGCAATCCACAACTCGCTTCTGCGTGCGAGTTGTTTTTAAAAAGCCTTAAAAACATTGCCAAACTTCAGGCTACCGCTCGCATAGGTGTAGCAGAAGCACCCTTTTATTTGTTAAAAAATTGGTCCTCGCGCCTGCCGTCATTTCACCACCCCCACCACCACCACCAAATGAGTCACAGATGAAAAATACCATATTATACAGCGGGGCCGTCAAGCTGTCACTTAGGTAATGAAGTTGGTCGAAACCATTTGTCTTATTTTGTCACGCTTTTTCCCCATTAGTCATACCGCTCTCACCATTAGCTCCTCTGGAGCCCCCTTCACCCAAGGACACTAAGGCTCTCTCTCAAAACGCCACGACGGCCCTACAATGCGCCATGGGAGATGACGTTGGGGGGGGCGGGGGGAGGGGAGAAATGTGGGGGAGTCGAGACTGACACCGACACCGCGGGGAGAAAGAGAGGCAGAGTGTGGGGGCTAAACCTGACTCCTGTCCAAAAATAACTCCCCATGGGCTACTGCAGAACAGAGAGTCCTAGTGGATGAATCTATCAGTTGACTTTGTTTTAAAGGTGTACAACATAAGATTTTCACCTTGATTTATTTAACCCTATGTGGGTAAAGATACGCATGTTTGTGGTGATGGCAACGTCCAATTCACTCCCTGTGTTATTGTTGGACTCTCTGGAGTGTCGATGATAAAATTGGAGGTTAGGGGGCAGTGGGGTGGAGTCAAGCCATGTGTTTGTTTGGTTTCCAAGCTTACTTACTATACCTTTTTGTGTATTTGTTCTGTTACGGGGGCCCCTCAGTTCTACAAAACATTACATTTGTACCCGAAGAGAGATTAAGGGGAAAGAAGGGAGAATGTGAGAGCCCTGCAAGAACTGTGATGGGCGAGGGAAGAGACGAGAGCAGAATACACTGAGAGAGATGGGGATGAAGGGTGTGAGTCACAGATCCACCGGAGGAGTGAATTAGACAGACGCTGTAGCCGCCTATAGTAAGACTGCTGGCATACAGCGCGAATGAAAGCAAGGATTGCACGGAGACGTGACCGGCAAAACATTTTGTCGGTTATATCTTTGGGGTAGGAGAACTCTGTTTGTCCCGCGACAGGGTTATTACGCCGCGAGTGCGGTAAACACTAACTGCTTTATGAAAGCCAGAGGCAGAGGCACACCAAGTAGTGCAGTAAAAGCCAAGTGCTTTTTGTAGACCATCTTACAGCACTGTTTTACAGCATTTCCACACCGAGCTATTGATGGCGCATAGCTTCCATTTCATTTAGAGGACTTTTTAAGAGTCCCTGTGAGGTACTGTACACCACGGGAAAGAGGGGAACTTTTCTTACATGTTTAATGTTGTGGCGAGATTACGTCCTCCGTGGAAAGCTCCGCATGTGCTTCAGTGGGTTGATGACTGAGTCCAGTCAGCGCCAAGGGTAGTGGTCCCCAACTCCCACCCGGGCTGTTCCTACACGGATTATTAAAGCGTTGTCGGTCAAGTGTCTCATATTTTGAAGCTCGACTGGAAGCGCGTTTTAAGGGACCGGAGGAGGGCCGGTTTTACTAGAAGGAATATAAAACGACGGCTTGGTGGTTTGTAGGTGAGAGTATAAGAGAAGTTGTGTTGGCATGCACTTATATGGCCCCCTTGATGTACTGTAGTGCTTTTTAAGCCTTTCATGGAACATCACACGCCTGGGCCAGATGTGTGCGGACTGTGTACCTGTGATGGGTGTGTTTAACTGCTGGTGTGTGTGATTAAATAAAGCCTAATGGTTCTCAGTGAAGTGCGTCCCGAGAGCTGGACGAGGGCCACAATCACTGTAAGCCATTGCTCTGACAGATGCCAGGGGGCAGGCGCCAGGGAGAGGGCTAATTACCGGACAGCTGCCCAGCAGACCCTCACCCTGCCCTGGGGACAAGTCGGCCATCTCACTCCCCTGTCTTCCAGCCCCAGACCTGAGACACAGTTTCGTCTCTGCCAAGTCCAACATGTCTTTGGGGGTGGGGGACGGCGGTCCACATCAAGCTTTCAGCAGGGGAAGCGGCTCACAAGGCCTACTCGTTGCAACTCGTGACACCTACTTGTCCCGTGACTATTTGCGCTTAACACTTCAATGACACTGTGTTGAAACACAGTGTCGTCAATGCCGGTTCAAAAATATAACGTGGCGTAACGCTAGTTAAGTACAAATAAGACTTGGGAGCTGTCACACACAGCAGTGTGTGCAACTTTCTTTATTTGGTGAATCGGTTAATGAATCAGCAGAATAGGATAGTGGTTACGGTGGCCCAGCCAAAAGGTCCTGGGTTCAATACTCGACTTGTCCAACTTTTAAGCTTTCTATGATCAAGATTCCTTAAGCCCTACTGGCTTCAAAAACTTGGAATTGTACTCCCTTTAACAGACTTTGGATACAAGCATCAGTTAAATGACCTAATTGTTCATTAGTTAGCAGCTGCAGCTAAACATTATTCTATAATTTATGTATATTGCGTATACTGTATTTGTTTGTCAGGTTTAAACAACACAATTTATTATTGAGCCGTGAAACAAAATACATTTTTGGCCACAGTAGCACATTTTAGATGGACAGCTTGCTATATTTTACAAGCCTTAGATCAAAATATGTCACTTCCCTGCTGTAATGCCCGGTAAAGTAGACAAACCCATAATTTATCTGGGGTTAATTCCCACTGTGGGTGCAAACATTTCATAGTTTGGTGCCACAGCTGACTAGCAAAATCTCAATTGATGCTTTGACTAGACTGTCCTTCACCGTTCAGTGGGACGGGTGAGGAAGGTATTTATAAGAAAATTGAGGTCACCGCTGAGAGGAGGGCTGGCTGTAGGCCCAAAAAATATGTAGTGTTGAAGAGCTTCAGACAGGCTTATTTCATTGGAATTGAGTGGCTAGCAGCAGACCGCTCATCTTGCTGTTGGCATAAGCATGAGAAGAGGAGCTAAAGGTTGAAATTATGCACCCAGAATGCATTTGGCTCGGGTGAGGAAGAAGTGCAATGCAATAATTAAGTGGCACAATAAAAATGATTAGAACTGCTTTTGACATTCTCATTGTGAATAACTTGCGTTTAATTGCAATCACAAATTTTAATGCCAGTTTTATGTTCCATGGCTATAAGCTGTTTAAAGTTCAATAGCTATACTCTTTAAATCTCTTTCCAATTTCTGCTCTGAGGCACTGAGAGGAGAGGGATAGGAAGTGGTGGGAGACAAAGGTAGATCAAATTAAAATTCAAAGGAGGGGAGGGCGTACGGGGACGACACAGGGACAGAAAGGATGAGATGTGAGGCCGTCTCACTATTTCCGGGCCAGTCGTCGTGGCTCCGGCCCGCCCCGAAGGAGAACCCACGTGGCTCCGCTCGGGGCTAGTTAGCTATTCAGCCGCGGCATCTGTTGCAGGCTAATGGATGTTATAACCTCATAAACGTCATGAAATTGGACATTATTCCTTAATTAAAAGAACAGAGATGCATTATAATGATTAGAGTGGCACTCCAGTGGACCCGCCACGCGCTTCAATAATACTTTTAGAGGACGCGGGCCGGCGGAACAGGCGGCTGAGACAGGAGGGAGGTGTGTGTGTGTGTGTGTGTGTGTGGGGGGGGTGTTCCTAATGAGCCCAAGTGCAAGGCCGTGAAACACAAACTTTC
>JAODLI010000010.1:709329-721106 GCA_027575585.1 Percopsis omiscomaycus | reverse complement strand
GCTCCTCCACAACACCTGGGCCATCAATGGGCAATAAACAGCAGCACCCTGGGTACCCCCCCCCCCCCCCCCCAAAAGCAACATAATGACACCAATGGAGAGATGTAAAGAGTACAAACAAGAATATCTGCATGCAGTAAAAGTGAGCACATTAACCCAAATCCTGGCCTTTACGCATGGAACCTCCTCAAGCGAGTCTCCAGGTAGGCCGTAAAGGTCGCGAGAGGGGCGGGGCACGCACGTACTGTGTCTGTTGCCCCTGTCAAAAGAGCCTGAAAATGTCACATTGTCCACGGACGCTGTGTCACGGAGGTAGGCACTGGAGCTGTTTGGTGGACCTTGGCATTGCGTGACGCCGTGCCAGTTCCTAAAACCCCTCGAAACGGTCCCCAGGAACACACGCCCTTTTCCCGCGTATCGTATTAACCAGTCCTCTCTTTTGTCGCGACCCTGTTGTGCACCGTGGGCAATACACACGACCTTCCTTCTAACCAATTACACGCTAACATTCACAAGACGTGTCATGACGGTACTGGTGCAATGTTAATGCCGCTCTCTTGGCGTCAGACGCCTTCTGCAAGCGCGTGTGTTTTCTCTGTCCTCTCGGATGCATTTCCTTCCCAAAGAGACAATCGCGGCAACA
The DNA here is from genome assembly GCA_027575585.1 of Percopsis omiscomaycus. Taxonomy (NCBI): domain Eukaryota; kingdom Metazoa; phylum Chordata; class Actinopteri; order Percopsiformes; family Percopsidae; genus Percopsis; species Percopsis omiscomaycus. Next base: position 720,463 of record JAODLI010000010.1, on the reverse strand, counting down.
CCGAGTGCCGCGCTATAAAGGGCCTACTTTCTCAACCGAGGCTCTCGCTCGTCTTGAATGGAAATGAATGACAACGTGTTGCTGTTGTAATATATCAACATAAAATATTGAAATCGCCCGATCAAGGGCAAACTGAATGTAATTGAAGCGTTCTCTGTACTGAGAACAAGGCGCCCGTGTCTCGGCATTCGAGATTTGGCAGAAGGGCTTTCAAAAGGCATTTGTTTCAGGTTTCCCCTCTTCTCCCCACCCTTCCCCGGAGTTAATTGCCTTTTTGAGAAATTCGCATCGCGAGTGTTTGGTTTCTGCTGGCGTATTATTTATGACCCCTGGTTTTTGACAGGAAGGGTATCCCCCCCCCTCCCACCTTTTGCTCGAGCTAAGGTGATTGATTTATCCCGTTTAACCTTGATAAGGGAGGTAATACAGAAACAAATTGCGGTATTGACACCGCGCTGTGAAGGCATGCCGGTCAGGTGACGAAGAGGTGAGTCAGAGGGCACACTGGGAAGGGGACAGGCAGGACTATGCTTAGTTAAATGACTACGGTCCTCCATCTAGAATCTTTGTTAACTCGCACATATTTGCTTGTGTGGTTTCCCTCGTGTCAAGGCCAACTGTGGCCATGCAGGGCTTTTAAGATGACATAAGGTGACACTTATTTACGCGGAGGGGAAATTGTCTGACAACAGACGATTGGTTCTTTGCCTTCTTTCTTTGCTCTTTTGCAAATTCCCTGAGAATACAACGTGTTGGAGGCGTTTCTTACTGACTGTTCATCACCAACACTGGGCTGCAACGCATGCCATTATTGGTATCCCTGGAAATGGCCGTCACTGCGACACTTTTCGGTCATTAGATTTACGCAGGTGCATGCCGTGGTAAGTCAACGTGCCTGCGTTTGTCTCGCGCTTTGTCCTCATCCACGGGCCGGTCACCCTCTCCAGAGTGCCTACCTCTGGCAGCGCCATTAATCTTCCGGAGCGGCTGTGCCCCTGCGCCTCTCTCTCTTTGTGTAAGGAAGATGGAAAGTCATTTTTAGTCATTATCTTCCCCCTGGCATATGCTCATTCCACTTATCGCATTTAACCTGCCCTTTGACGTGGGGACTCGGGTGTTCCTTGGGATTCTCCGGGCTCCGGCCAGCGGGGGGCGCCGAACACCAAAGCTAAATTTGTCACAGATTGCTTATAATTGTCCTAAAGTTTACCCTAATTTTACTGTAGTTATGAATGTGTGTTTAGACCCTTTTTCCCTTTCCCTGCTGTGTGTGTGTGTGTGTTTCAGACCCTTCTGCACAGACCTCAGGGGGGCAGCAGGTCTTTAGGAATCCCAGAGGAGCCCAGGAAAGAGGAGCCATATCGGGGTCACTGGGTAGAAGGTGGCGGCCCACCGAGTGTCAGGTTCGCGAGGAGAAGGCAGGAGACAGATGAAGGATAAACAAACAGGAGACCAAATTAGCCATCTCCTTGGACTGCCCCTTTAATGTCCAGTCATCTGTCAGCGGGCAGACCGTACGTTAACCGCTAATTAACTGCTGACACTGTAAGGGCCGGGAGGTATTAGTAGAACTCGACAAGGACTGAAGGAATTTTGATAACGCTGAGGGGCATAAAACGATTAAAAGCCAACTTATAGGCCTGCTTCTATTGGCAGCTCTTGCTCCGCTACTACATATTGAACTCACTTCAGTTTGTAAACAGATTCCCTCCCTACTAATCACGCTGACTCAATGCGCTAACCTCCTCCTGCTAAGTGTCCTGTGTTGCCAACCGGATCGGAGCCAGCACAGAGTTCACTTCCTCCCCGAGAATGACTTGAGTGTTGACGCTTTACATTACAGGCTGTAATTACAGGCTGTAATGTAAAGCAAGTGTTGGGCACTAAGTGTTTGGTGAAATGACGAGGTATTATTTGGTTATTAACTAGTAATTAACCGTTAATATACCAGTAACAGTTGGCTCTCTTTTATACACAGAGAATAGACTATCCCAACCCTCATATGTTGGTGTTAGGTGTGACTCCACATCACCACTGTGTCAAAGCTGTTTCACAGACAGATAAAGTGATATTGTTATTGTATATTGCTTGAATTTATCGGTGGTATATTATTTAAAAGCGTTGCATTGGATTATCTGTAATCAGTGTATAAAGTTTAGGCGTTTGCTGCTGGCCTCTGGCCCACGGGCCGCAGGTGGTGGTTGGAGCAGCCCCGGGGGGACTCCCCGTATTTGGTTAGCTTGGTCGGCAGCTAATTAGATTAGGGATGGAGAGGTGTCCCTAGCCATGCTGACGGGTTATTGACATGGCAACAGCAGTGTCTGCTAATGCTAGACATTTGACCGATTCTGTGTTCTGTAGTACTACTGTACATGTTTACTAACAACACCGCTGTAATATGGCTTTATGTACAGTACATACAATATTCACAGCATCAAAAAGTAATCATGGGGGGTTTATTCTTCTGGAATTCAAGAAGTACCTTTTCTTTTAACATTATGTCGCATCAGCATTTGTAGTTGTTGTCCAATAAACAAACCAGAGGTTGCCTGTCGCGACGACAGACGAGTGGTACTGCCTTATCATCTACACCCCATCTCAAGGGGCATATGCGTAGACATATGATAAGTATGCCCGTTTCGACGACTGTGGGTCACCGAGTTCACGGACAGTAGTTTCCATGTGGTGGAGCTTTTGGCTGCCTTGTCAGCTGATGCCACCTGATAGCCTAACGAGGAAAAACGTAGCAAGCTTTGCGCATCTGGCTCCTAAGTTGTCTGACGAGCTTGTAATCAGATTGTGTTGTCAAAGCAGACCTACAGTGACGCTTCCCTTACTTAAGTTAGTCTGAGATTACTATCAGATCTGTCGCTTTGTGATGATTTGCTGATGTAATAGCATTCTTAAAGTGAGACACTTGGGTTTGTGTCTGGACTTCCCCTTGAAACCAGAGCACATGCCCTTTCCACTGTTCAGTACTGAGTATCTTGCACTGCTCTCTGCTCCTTCCCCTAAAGCTCTCATAACCTAACACCCTTCTCTACCCCACCCCCCTACAGCCACTCATCTGATGGGGCCAGCTAATTCAGAGTTCTGGAGGCGCTAAATATATAACCTGAAAACCCTGTATTCATAACATAGTAAAACTTCCAAGACATGTATCTTACGAGGCTCGCCAACTCTTAATCCCCTTCAACCCCCTTTCCTCTCTTAAAAACGTCCCAGAATCGGGCTCTGACACAGATTAAGGCCAAACCCAACAAGTTCTCCCACTTGAAGTTGATAAATCGCACCCCTAGCCGTCTTCACGGCGAGTGGTCAGCCTTTTGTAGAGGTGGAGAAAAGAAGCTCTCCGGCACAGCGTGGCCCACAGACCGTTCAGCTAGAATGCAGTGCCCGAGCTGTGAAGTGTGGCGGACGACACACTCGAGGAGCCGGCTTCTCCGCCTCGCCAAAGGCTGGGAATGCTGATGAGAACATGCTCGGCTGGCAAAGGATAGAAATCGCTGATGGGGCCAGTGAGTTAGGAACTAGACGTTGGGCAAGAGACTGGCAGAAATGTGTTAGGGCAGTGGTTTATAAACTTTTGGAGCCCCAAGCCTAAGCCCTTTAAAAAAAATGTTTTACTGTTAGCAGTACTGTAACTAGTAAAGTCATGGAAATGTTAATGCGTCAACATGTAGTCTTATGAAAATAAGTTGTGCGCAAATTTCCTAAACTCTACAGCAATGTCTGTTTGATTAATTCTGTGGTTTTAGGAATGCCAGGTGATTAACCAATTTCACAGCGTGCATTTGTTTTGTCTACATTCAGTCCCCTTGAGCACAAATACAGATGAAGCTGCTTATTGAGCCTTCCGCGTGCGGTAGCCATTGTCTCTGTGTGAAGCTGATTCAAAATGGCTGCCCTCAGCACTCAAATTGATCATAATTGTATTCACAAACTCTGGCTCAGTGGGGCATTACATTTCGTGTTATTGACTTTAAAAATACATTCAGCGGTTGTACGCGCAATTTCATTACGCCGCCGTCAATTACCTCGCTGTGAACAAAGCATGCTCTCAAATAGAATGCATGAGGTAATTTTCCAAATGCCACTTAGGAGGTACCTCCATCTGAACGACGGGCATGCTTAATTTGAGCAGTTGCTTACTGCAAATCTAGTTATGCACAGGCAGACGCGTGCATTTCATTAAAGGGGAAAAAAAGCACACATGAGACTCGGTGGTGATCACCACAATATGTTCACATCAATACATAAACGGCCGGGTAGGAGCAGGTAATTAGGCATTAAGAAGAATTCGGAAAGGGAGATTCTCCATCTCCTTTTATTTTGCCTTTCTGTTCAATTGGGATGCTGGAAGAGAGGGGGAGACTCTATGATTCATAAATCATGCTAATGAGAACAATTACCGCAGACATCCATTTTCCTCTTTTGTTTTAGTGTTGTTGGCCTCTCCTCTCCAGGGCCTCCTTTCCGGCCCTTTAAATGGAAATTAAACTGTGTCACGGCGACTAATCTGGCAACCTCGGTGTCATTGGCTTTCCATTTCTGCTCATTAGGGTTAAAGCCTGGCAACCAGCGCCCAGTTATTTTTTTTTTGTGCTCAAAACTGAAGGGGAGTCGAACTCACGGAGGCTGTGTGTCCGCTCGTATTGTTTGACTGCTGGCTATGAGGTCACGTGTGTGTGTCGATGACAAGGTTAGCGGGCATTCGGCTGCTGGAGGTCAGAGATAAGAGCTTCACAGAGACGTAGAGAGGGAATATATCCCTATACGCCCCCCCCACCCCACCCCTATACACACCCCTCTGCAGTCAATTTGAGCCCGGCAAAAAATAAATAAAGTCCCAACCTTAGAACCTCCAATGTACACAGAATATGACCTATACTGTAGCAGTAAATAAACTGACTTTCACTGAGTTTGCTAGAGCAAACTCTACTGTGTGTGTGGGTGTGTGTGTGTGTGTGTGTGGGCGCGTGTGTGTTTCCTTACATTTGTATGTGCCGGGTATCCTCACACACACACAATGACTTTGAGGCATATGATGTCGCCGCACATAAAGAGGAATTGAGCGACCCGACTCTTTTTATCAGTGTTTTTGATTCCAGCAGAAAAGTGCTGAAACGGGCCGTATTGATCGCCGGGCCAGGCAAGTCAAAACAATCACCGTGAATTAAACTCCTCAAGGTCTTAGGCAAAGGAGATTAACAAAATGATCTGGCCTTTGCTTCGGCCATTCATTGACGCCGTTGTTGTAAACAACGGACAGGAAAGCCAACGCCAGCACTTGTGGGAGAAGGGGGTGGGGGGGTGGGGTGGCGGAATGAGGCATTCTCGGCGAGAAAAGTTGCGACAATGTAAACGCGGGAGATAAGTGCTTTTCTTGGAGCGGCGGTATTGATCACGGATAGGTTTGCTGCTTACAATTGCGGGGCAAATTGTGTTTTTCTGCTGGGATTTTGCCAGCCTGCTGTTAACATGCTGCCCAATTACTGACTGCGTAGCTCTTTCTGGTTTTTGTTTGTTGTGATGAGAGGCACGAGGCTGCGGGTAAATGTGTAGCCTCATTACAAAATGCATGTAAGTGGATGCGAGGCCCGTGAACAAGTGTCTAAAACTGTCGGCAATGAAACCTGGAATTATCATTAGCGCCACGGGTTTGTTTGGTTGCAGAATGTTCTAAAATCCAACGCCGCAGCCCTGCCTTTGGTGATCTGGCCTTTATCTTCCTCCTCCTCCTCATTCTCGTTCCCTTACCCGTGGACTTGACTCTCGGCTAATTAATTTGCAAATTTTCTTCCCAATAAAGTGCTTACAAAAAGATAATTGTGGCTTTATTAACAGTTTCTTGGGCAGCAGATGGTGTTCTGCAGGCCTGCCATGTTGAATTAGTGATGACTCTGTCGTTTTATGTGCTCTCTACTGTGGCAAACCATAAACCCCCTCATTAAGACCACTAATTAATACTACTTCTCAACATTATATCCAGCAATTTCACCCTAAATTAGGGTAAACAAATGCAAACGTATAGGTATGCCTCTCATTAGTATGCACCTTTTCTCCATTTACAGTATTTGCATTTGTGTTAGGAATCCCCATCATTACCATCATTTGTTCTATATTAAGAGCAATTAAATGCCTGTTAAAGATGCCAAAGCTTTTGTTGCCTTGTTTGTGCTCGGGCGTTTACAAGGCGCCGTGGCTCCTCCGAGCCAAATCTCAGCAAACGTCATCGCCTTAATCCCTCCGATGTTTTATTAAAAAACAAATTATGTCCGACTTCGCCGTCCGTAATCCGCCGCATCAAGTATTGGTAACCGCCTGAAGTCGAGGCGCTTGCATTTTAATTAAGGGCCCAAGTAACGAGGCAGCAAAGTGTGTGGATTAGTGTGTTTACTCTGGAAGAGCGGGGAGGGGGGGAAATCTGCTTCATTTCATTTTTCAATCTGGGCTTGGATCAGCTCCAATGCCATAGTGACTTGACATATTTCAGCTAGACCCTTATCCTAGTTGGCAGAAAAACAACAGCTTTTTTAAAGGCTTAGGGTCGATATATATTACGCCACCTTTTGGGCCGTTATCACTTCAGAACTGTCTTTTTGTGGTTGAATTTATATTAGTTTTACAGTATACTGTATTTATTTCTTTACTGATGTTTGACATTAGAGGTATCCTGTCACAGTAGGCTTTTATTCAAATTTCTTATGAAGCTGTGCAAACTGATAAGCATAAATTTGAAAAGACAAAAAGTAAAAGTATTAGTCCTTTTCCTTCCGAATGTGTATAAGTAAGTTACATTTGTACCTCTAAGGATGAGTTTGAACACATAAGTTCAACAAAACCCAAAAAAAAAAAAAAAAAAACTTTTTTTACAGATAACCTATCTGTCTCACACCCTTCAGGACGATTGCATACATAAGTATAATTGAAATAATCAGGCTTTATCCCTGGTGGGGCTCTTACCACTGTTCCCAGCCTTCTGTGGGAGATGGCTACATCCTGAAGAAGTCATGACCAATGTTTGATCAAAGGAGGCCTCGCCACTAATGCCCACTGCCTCCTGCCAGGGCTTGATCTGGATCGATCGCGGGGGTTAGTGCATCAAATCCCAGGCTTCCTAGATCTCTTCCAAACCTTCTCTAGCCACGCAAAGAGGGAAGTCATGTCAAGTTCAAGGGTGCATTTATTCACAAGCGTTCCTGTCAGCATGGTGCTTTCAACAGCGTAGGTCTTGATGCGTCACCCGGGGGACGGGCGGGGGGGGCGGGGGGGAGCAACGTCATACGGTGAGCAATGAAAGACATGGTTTTAAATACTAATTAACATCACACTGTATTAGCATGACGTGTATTTTATACTATTTCTATTTTTTTATATAGGGAATTATTGGCCTAATGAATTGATTGTGTTCACTGAAAATGTTGCAATTTATTTTGCTAACTGTGGAATATTTGATAGCACTATATGGACTTTCATTTGCAATTATGATCCAAAGAGGTTCTAACAGACATTTTTATTGCTTGTCTTAACTTTTCTAATAACAGGCACAAAGCCAGAGTTTGAGTCCATATAAATGCTTCCTATTACCGTTAAAAATCTGTCTAAAGCCCACGAATGCCAAACCAGCTCAGCTCGTTCCTTTATCAGCTTACAACCAGAGTTCTCTGGGCGCTTATAAATCGAGTGAATATTGTTCATTGTGAGTTTTCCGTCTCGCCAAACAAGAATAACAAGAAAAAGGCCCATAATTATGGAATTCACTGCAGTTTGAGAAGTTCACGCAAAACTTTCTCTCCCTCTATTAATGGAAAATATGGTAATTAGTTTTTCATATTCCCCTATATATCGGAGGTTGATATAACTTATTCATGACAGTGAAAACAAAAATTGCTGTTGTCTGTCCGTTTTCGTGAGCATGGCTAAATCCGAGGAAGGACTTTGATTCGAGAAGCAATTGAGCCTTCCCCCTCGCTTCATTCTTGGCATGATACCCACCGGATATGAATCAACATCATCATTACACGGGGCACTGTTTCATCAACGCAGGAGTCAAGTCGAAGAGATTCCGAGGGGAACGTAATCAGTTTGAGGGATGATGGCTTTATTTATTCCAAACAAAATGAAATTACGTTCCCTCTTGAGTGACATTTATGGCTGGACTTCCTGCGGTGCCGTAGTGTTTACAAAGTAACGCTAAACAAAAAAAAAGAAGAAGCCTGTAATCATTTGTTCTGGTGAGGTTGTAAACTCCCCAGCTACATCCTGCGTAGATGAAAATACATGCCCACATTGTAAGTAGTCTGTGTGGTCACTTCTACCAGCTGTTCCCTTCATAAAATTGATCCCTTCACCTACTGAACCTGCTTAAATCATTCACACCCCTCTATATGTGGTAATTTTTGTTTAGGTAATGTCTCACTCCTCGGTTGTGTTATAGCTTCCCCAAAGCTATATCGACAGCTCACTGTCGATATTGGAAACCCAACTGTCCACAAGTGAGCATGCCTCTGAGGAGTGAGGGATAGAGAACAGTGTGAGCCTGTGAAAGCTATCGGGGGTAGAGAATAAATGCCAGCCACTCAGCAGTTAGATGGGCGAGAGTCATGCGCTCTGAGAGTTTTAAACCGAAACAATGTTTTTGTGATACTGGTTACAACCACCAGGCTAATTCTGGACCCAAATCGAGGAATGCCCCTTTAAAAACCATGCCTCTTACTACTGTAGAGGTGAGGGGACCTTGTTTGCACACCAGTGGATAAATGTATGACCCAATACAAGGAAGGAAAGGGAAAAGGAAATCTAAATCCCCAGGTTAAGTCTCACAGCATACAAAACAAAACAAAATAACTATTTTATGAAGTGCAAAAACACCCAGGCAGGCGTTCCATAAATTACAGTTAACTAGAGTTTACGGCGGCTTTGTTAGCGCTGAAGAAACAACAGGGGGACGGCATCGCCGGCAGTAAAGCATTCTGGGTCTTCTTCTCCTTCTCCAGTGAAGAGGTGGCAGAGCAGCAAACGATGTGCCTTTCGTCGCAGCTAAGGCCTCATACAGCGCCAGGATCATTACTTACCCACCCCGCAGACGTCCACTGTCACGCACAATATCCCCAGGTTTGCCCTTCATAGGGTGTTGTGCGTCCTCTATTGGCTCCAGCTCGTTTCACTATAACCAGTGGTAATTACACACAGATGTGCGCGCCTGTGCGCACACACGCGGACACTCTCTTGCCGACTTGCCTTCTTCTCGGGTCTTTTTTTCCCCTTTTGTTTTGGAGGGAAGATAAATATCCTCCATAACCGAAAAAGCCTCCTCTTGGTGCATTTTCAACAGTCCACCGCTTCAATTACACGTATTTACTTACAAGTCTGAATTTATTTCCTCCCCGCTACAGTCCGATTTGTTTTGAGCGGTAAATTAAAAGGTCTCCGGCACTATTGTGGCATTATTTTAATGGTTTCCCTTGCCTGCGCAACCACCATTGTCAATTCTTGGCACTTTACACATGCAAATTGTTTAATAACCCCAGTCGACTCGGAACGGGGAATGGTGTATGTTTACGTGTGTGTGTGTGTGTGTGTGTGTGTGTGTGTGTGCGCGTTGTGTTGTGTTGTGTGCTTGTGTTGGGTAGTGTTGAAAGTAAGGTTGTGGCGTCTACTACATTAATAACTCTCCCTGAAAGGAGAGTTCTTTTTTTCTTTTTTTTTCCACAGCTACCCAGTAGGTGAAAATAGACGCACACAAACACACAAATACGATCTTGTTCTAACAAGAAGGGATTAGGAGAGGCCAGGATACATTTCAACCCGATCATTTGAGACAAAAGGAGCGCACTTGCGCACGTGCGTTATTGCTCTCCCGACTGGAAACACGGGCGTTATGCGGCGCTATCTATTGGGATGCAGCTAGATTTCAGGGGACAGTATGTATATGATGTTGCTGTATCTGGGGACATGCTTGAGCGAGCGTGCTGTGGGGAGTCGCGCTTCTGGAGATCGTGATTATAGCCATCTCTGACAGCGCCATTAGCAGCCTGTCTCTTCTTCCTGTCACAGGCCGCGAGTCTCGGTGCGTTTAGCGGCGAACTGCTAATGCTAATGCGAAGACTATACAGCTAATGATCGTTCACAGCATCACTGGTTCTCACACTTTTTGAGCCCCATCGTTTGACTACATAGCCGACTTAGTGTTGTAGTACTAGATTAAAGGAGAACTAATAATACTAATCAGGATTGTTTCAAAATCTTTATGTCCCTTCTCGCCAACTGGGAGCAATTTAAAGAGGCCCTCCCTCTGACCACTGCTTGCTTAAACATTTCTGTACAAAAGAATTGCAGCACACCCCACTTAAAGGATTAACAAGTCATTTGTTTTGTGACACAGAGTTTAGCCGAGTTTCAGGTCTTGAAACTCCTCTACTGTCTGCATAAACGAACTGTCCAAAACGCTGTCGTTTTGGCTCTGACACCACACCCTTAAACAAATAGGGACATTTGCTGTGCTTACTAACCCTAACCCTAACCCTAGGTGTTGTTATCTGACATGAAGGATTGGGACTTTCAATAGAAACAAGCTACAGCTCAGCGGGCTACAAAGCTCTATGATTAATTGCTAATTTGCTTGAAAGATACCAATAAATATACGATAACCTGCGTTTTATACTGTCCGCCGTGGTTGTTGTTGAGGACTACCCTTCCACGCTACGCCACTCTATATCATTGCTTCATAAAAGCGGGTCTGAGCATGACCAGGCTGCAAAGTCACATTGCCAAACTGATAGTCCGTTTAAAAGCATTGTGGCTTTTACAAGGCTTGGCCTCCCTCAGTTGAGTGCAAATGGAGTGCCACTGCGTTAAGTGGTACGAGTGGAACGCTGATAGATTACCTTTGACCACTCTGGCTAATTGTCGGACTTGGGTGGCAAACCTGTTAAAAGACACTAGGGGAAAGGAAGGGGGTGGGGGGGGGGGGGGTCGGAGAAAGTTAAATCGAGAATGTTAAATATTTAAGTGGGTGCCTGAAGGCTAATGAAATTAACAATGCAAGTAAACAGCCTCCTCTCTCTCTCTCTCTCTCTCTCTCTCTCTCTCTCTCTCTCTCTCTCTCTCTCTCTCTCTCTCTCTCTCACTC
>JAODLI010000010.1:686595-709229 GCA_027575585.1 Percopsis omiscomaycus | reverse complement strand
GACCTAGTTGGGCGTGGGGGGGGGGGGGGCTTGTGTGTATGCTGCGAGGGGTACCTGGTGATTTATGGCTGTCGCAGGACTCGGCAACAAGTCAGCTGTTAGTGTTTTGACCAGGTGGCCAGGACAAAGAGGGCATCCCCCTCCTAGAAAGGACCTGGGTTCAAACCGCGACACTTCCGTGTGTGTGTGTGTGTGTGTGTGTGGCTAATTTAGATGTCTCCACAAGGACGCGCTGACTCAAGCCCCCAAAGAGCCAGCTCGCTAGGCGCGCGTCGACGGTGGCGCGTCGACGGTGGCGCTCCGCGGGCGCTTCTTCCGAAAGCGTCAACAGGAAGCCGCTCTCCCGCGCCTCCCAGAAGATTGATAATGAACGATTGGCTCATTAACAGAGCCTATTAGCCATGTCCACATGTGCTGTCCCGCGAGTGGGTGGGACACTCGCTGAACGGACACGCTACAATATGAAGAGTAATTACACCCCCCCCCCCCCCCCACCGCCACCCCCAACTCTCCAAGGGCCTTAAGTCGGCAATAATTGCTGCAATTTTCGGTGTCATTTACTTGTTTCCGCGCGGAGTGACATGAGTGTTCCGGAGCCGTTGGCTGACATCATGTTAACTCGCTACCTGCCCTCGCTGCCGGCGAATCATTGTACATTGTTACTTACTTGGTTTTGACACCCTTACCACCTTTTGACATATCTGTTCTACCTCAGGCGTTCAAATGGGGTCTGGGGAAAGTCTTGTTTGACAAGTTAAAACCATGAGAGAACCGAGAATTTGTGGCTCATGTCAAAAAAGGAAATTCGTATACTAATCTGTTTAATTTACTTCACCACCAGACAACCTAGTCTATATTTTGGAAGCCAACTTCTGTGTGATACCTGAGAACAGAGGTCTGTGAGTGTCGTTGACTTTTTCAAGAATGGAACCTTTGTTGTTCTTGTGTCAAGCTTGTGTGAATTTGAACTTGTGACTCGGCTGACCTCATGAGTCAGATAGTGAAATGCTGACAGGTGAACACCAGCAAGAGATAAGAAGAAAGTTCAAAAATACCCTTTCTGCTACCGTCTTTGTTTGTCCATAGCCGGTGGTATTGCCATAACAGCATATTTCAACCGAAGGCAAGATGCACCTTCGGTTGGTTGTAATTTTTCTGAAGCATGGGATTGTGTGTCTGAAGAAATATATATATATATCTGACTATGCTGATGCATAGCTGTTTTCTGCAAGTGTAACTTTGCCAGTATTGCGCAAGATTAATGTATCATCCCTATCACTCACACCAATTCAGATAATTACATATTTAGGAACAATATAAGACAAATGTATATTTACCAAATTTTGGAATAGCAGAGTAGATTCCTGATGTATTCCTGTAAATCAATGAGGACCTATTTAACATTTACCACTAGAACTGTCACGGAAAACCATATCATGTTTTTACATTTTGAATCAAATCACTTACCAGATAAACCAACCAGTTTTTTTTTTCCACAAGTAGCTCTATTGAATGTTAGTTACACCTACTTTATATTTTCTGCACTCAAAAGTAAAGAATATGTTCTCTTCTTGATACCTCTTTTTTTTTTAAAGCTGATGTCTCGATAGCTCCCGTTGCTTCACCTTTTAGAAAAGGGGATCTTTTTAAAATTCAGGCTCCTCTGTCTGACTAATCTGGCTAGCCGAGGATATAGGTGTGCGGTTGTCGGTCGAGGCCCCAGAAGTGCCTGGCTAGGTTTACTGTTGGAATTACTCCTAAGCTTCGAGGAGTGTGTGAACGACACAGCGAGGCTTGTTTGAAATCCGTCAATGACAGGTTTTCTGTGGACCCAGGGAAACTCGACAGAGAAAATGTATAAGGTACCAGAATTATGTCAGGTCCACATACTACAAAACCCTGGAAAAAGAAATTGTGGGGGTGGATGATTGTATCCGAGCAGTGGCTTAAGACCCCATCTCTCGAGTCCCGAGACAGTTTGGTCTGAAAAACAGGACTTCATCTCATGTCTTTCTTTTCCGCTGTGACAGGTATGATAAATAACAAGTCATGTCTTGCCAGTATGATATCAAGTCTTTAGAGGAAAAGATGGGCATTTCCCCCTTTTCTTGTCTGGGAATGTTGTGAGAGTTAGACAGCAACTCAGATTTCCTGTCCAAATTCCCAGAGACTGCTTGGACACATGAAAAGCAAGTGTACTAGTGAGACAAGACCTTGTCGTCTCGGAGCCCCCCACCGTGGTAATTTATGACGTCTGTCCAGGGCCTGTCATTACCTAGCTACCAACGCTATCCCCCCCGATCCGTGAACAGAGACGGCGAGATAATTAATGCTTTTTGCGAGTGCTCGCACTTCCTTGACACACTTGACTCCGTTTAATAAATGATGTCCCATAATTTCCCATTCATTATAGTGTCATTAAGACATATTAATTCCCCCTGCTGCTTTAACCTTTTAGCCCCTGTTACCACAGGGGGCTCCTGGCAACGGCTAGCCCCAGCCCCCTTGTTCTGCACCCCCCCCTCACGTGTTGTACCACTTGAAATACGGCCATCCGCCAGCTGTTACGCAACAAGTCTGTTTTAAATAAATAAACGAGGACAACACTTTTGACGGCAAACGCCCGGCTCGCGCATAAAAGCAAAGGAACGTATAAGTGATTAGACCCCGGAGGCTCGTGAAAGTCGTACTTCGGCGGACGGTGTTAACTGCCTTCATCCCGAAGGTACAAGGAGAGAGGGAGCTTTTGAACGAGGGGACAAAAAAAACATCAAGCAAAGTAAAATGACCCAATTTGTTCTATCTATATATATATATATATATATATATATATATATAAAGGGGTGCTCCATTTCAACTCTTGGCTGTAACCGCTCTGTGAAGCCTTCTACAGCGCTGAGGTCGCGGATCGTGAACGGACCTGGTAGACCCATGATGTATCGCTGTGCGCGGGGCCAAGTCGACGGAAAAGTAGCTTTAAAAGAGTAATTTATTACCACTTATGCATTTAGCGCGATCAGACCTGCTGCGGGTGTAATAGAGCAGGTCTCTTCATCTCCCTGCTGTGATAAATGTCCTTTTTGGATTCTGTAAGCGATCCTACTGACACAGAGGGGTACCTTAAGACCACATGCCAGCCTGGCAACCTGCCAAGCATGCAGTAGCACCCATCGCGCGCGCACACACGCACGTGCGCTGAGGCGGCTGGCAAAGTGTTTGGGTAGTGATTGCTCATATGTTTGAAACTGGCAGGGACACACGGAGTGGGACTTTAAAGGAACGAGAGCGGGTCTAGAAGGGAGATAAAAACAAAGTCTGCGTGTGTGCTAGCTTAGCCGCACCCTTGAATTGACCAGGGGAGCACCAGCGCTTAGCCGCTCGAACTGCTCATTTATAACAGGTGGGCAGCATTAAACACTTTAACGATCTAAGCGCACAATCTAAAGCGCATGGCGCACGTGCATTCAGGGTGTGTCCAAATCCAGCTTTGCTAGTTTAACGGCGGAAAAAAATGGCCACAGCGTGTGTTTTGGGCGTAACATGCAAACCAATCAGAGTGTCATCTCCCATTCGCTTGCACCTTGGCGGATTGCTATCATAATGATGCATTTGCCAAGTAGTAAGAAAGAACGGTGCGCTGCAGAGGAAACAGATCGTGCGCAAAGTGAAAGCACACGACCATCTACGGCAACAGCAGTATTCCAGCAGGATAAAATATCTTGATATTTCAATTACAATGAGGTCATTTAACCAACGCTTTTATCCAAAGCGACTTACAATTACATGGTGCTATTACATGGAGCAGATGGGGGTTAGGCAAGGATGCTTACAGGTAGGCCAACTCTGGGGCTCGAACACAATAATAATCTTTCACATTGTAATCTGTTTCTATTGTAACTTTTGTGTGCTGCTGCGCATGTGTGTGTAAGAGTGTAAGCGTGGTGTAGGCGCATATTACCATCTTGATAATACACACTCAAAATAATAATACTGCCATTGACTTCAGACCAGGTTTTTGTTGGTCAATCGCGCAATCGTTTTCCGCTGCCTCGAGATAGCAATGCCCCAACAATGCGCCTGACCAATCTTCATTTTAAGACATCCCCACCGGCACTCAGATAGATAGAGGCAAGTGTATTTGCTATTTAAACATAAGGGCGCTGGACGGGAAAATATGTCGGTCTGAAACTAGCATAGGCAATAGTGTCGCGCTTGATGCTGCTTTGCACTGGTTGTAAGATAGGGCCCTGAAAGTCTCCCATTCCCTATTCATGCCTTAATCATAGCCAGATAAAAATTAATCTTTCTCCAGATCAGTGACCGGGGACCCATTTTGTCTACTCTCATCCAAACATATTGTACAAGTGGCCATTTGCTCTAAATTGCTGCTATTAATTGTCAACTCAAACAGGCATCTGCATTATGTTCGGCCGTAAGAATTCATGATTTCCTTGGGAACCTTAATGAGAACGGCTGCCTCTTCGGTAAGCCAAGACCTCAGTGATGATGGAGAGTAAACATGTAGGCCTATGTTAAAGCTGGATAGGATAATTTTACTGTGGTAGAATATTACCGATTATAATTATGTGAATTAAGCCCCAGTGGAAACAACAATAGAACATCAGACCAAGAGAAATGCAATCAGTGCATTCCTAATAAACATAATTTTTATCTACCTGGTTTGCGCCTGCCTCAGTAAATCAGGGGGCAAGTCTTTATTTGTATTGCAAAACTGAGGACTAAAACTTACCAACAGAGCAAACGCTCCCGTTCTCTGCTATACCTGTCTAATCGTTGTATTGGGGGGGCAGGATAGTCTAGTGGTCTAGGTGTTGGACCCAGAGTTGGCCTACCTGTAAGCATCCTTGAGCAAGATGCCTAACCCCTATCGGCTCCATGTAATAGCACCATGTCGCTTTGGGTAAAAGCGTCTGCTAAATGACTAAATGACCTAATTGTATTGTTTCGCCCTGCACATTTAACTGCGAATGTTTCATGCTTATGAAAAATATAATCAATTAATTATTAATAATCTAATGACTAGAGAAAACTATTGCTGATTTATATTTATTGTTTTAATTATTAATGAATAGGCTAATTTGGTAAACATTGCCTAACCCTAGAACCTACCTCTACAAAATCAGGAAGTACTGCTTTTTACCTCACCACCATTGGTACATTTCAAATGATTTCTGCAACTACAGTACATTCAAAGAATAAACAGTCTTCCCATCATGGAAGACTACTTCATACTCTTGTGTAACAATTCACACCTTCTATTGGCATATATTTAACATTTTTGGTTTCATTAATCAGTGGCTCTTGTATTGGAATACATACAGTATTACCTCTAGCTGTTGAAAGAGGCAATTGACATTTTGTGTAGTTAGACGCAACAATAATAATTATAGTTTATTTTACACTTGTAGCTGGCCGCGGGGATTGTAATCACCAACTTTACATTGATTTACAACCTTACCTGAGGGTTTCTTCAAAGCCTCTGCATGTGTAGTTTTCATGTTCCTCACTAGACTGTCTGTAATACCCGTCTTGTTATTTTCTATTCACTTGACAGAATCATATAGTGTAGGTAGGGCCAGCATTCTTGATACATTGCATGCATTTCAAGTTTATCTCTATTTCTTGGACAGTTAAATATTTAATTAGCAGCACTGCTATCTGTATGTTTTGAAGGTTTTTGGTTGTATTTTGAATGACCTGCAATAATGGTAAAATTGATTGAAACTTTCAATATTCAGACAGAAAGCAGACAGTCGAAACTATTGATTTGTTTTGAAACAGTGTTCCGGCCATGTATGTTTACATGCACACGGAAATTGTGATCATAACCCAACCTCTCACTTGTAATATTCCAAGTGATATCTTTAATGAGTAGTAGTAGTAGTTGAATCTGTTTTGATTTTCAGTTAATCTAAGATCATTAATTCTTTCAGCTATTGTTACATTTCTATAAAAAATATGGGCAATTTGATAAGTTGCAACCCAAATTAAACAGACCCACATGATGTTCAGGACTGTAAATATGGGCCTTGCTTACTTGTAAATCCTCCATATGTCAACATTGTTTGTATTTTGTATTGTTGGCCTAGTTCCGTAAATGAACCTCAGCCAGTTTTGGGCTAGTTGCAGTATATTAGCTGCTACGGGTTTGGCTGAGGTACTCTCATAAATTTTTATGCTGACCATATGGGAATATGATACTGTGGTGGGTACATCCCCACTATATAATTTATCCCAGACATACTAGTCCCATACATCACCACATATATTATTCATGGATAATATATGTGGTGATGCCTCGTAAATGATAGTAAATATTCTGGTGGGGGTGCAGCAACGTTTGGCAAAATGCCTCTGTCTCCCCAACATCACTCCCTCTGTCATCTTGTCAGAATGGGCCTTTGTGGCGTTTGCTTGGAAGACAGCTGGACAGACTTCGTCATTTAACAGACGCCTCAGTGTTTTTCCCCAGTGGCTTTAACCCTACCCCCTCCCCAATCCTTTTTTTTTGTACTTGCTCTTTGCTTCATATGAGTGACTGAAACATCAAAGTGTGTGCGCTATATTATCATGTGACAATTGACTCGGGCACAAGGAAGCTATATTTCTATTTACAAAGGCTTTGGGGCTGCCTTACCCTAAATTCTATATACGGGCGTGTGTGTGTGTGTGTGTGTGTGTGTGTGTGTGTGTGTGTACACCCCACATCCCGTTTCAGAGGAGCCTTGACAGTATCACACGGCCAATAAAAGACCACCTGTTCCAGTGTGCTAATCTAATCCGGCCTTGCACAGTCTCGGCGGTATTTCTTCCACTGTCGCGTTCCATCAGGCCCCCCCCCCACCCCCCTTTTTTTCACCGCGCCGTGGCAAAAGCCGGGCCGAGTTGTTAACAGAGCACCCCTGACACACAATGTGACAATTTCACGCCCAGCCCCTAATCCAGCTGACATGGCTATCGAAGCTCCTTTAATTGCTCTGTTTTTTTTTTGTTTTTTTTTAAGTTTTTTTGCCTTTTTAAACATGCTGAGAAATAGAAAGCACCGTCAAATCTGTTCCATGCGCCTTTACGTGTCTGTCAGCTCAGCTGTCACCTTTTTATGATTAATGTATTCCCGAGAATGCACGTTTTTATTCTGGGCGAAAAATGCACCTCTCTCCAGACAACAGAGGCTACTGTGTAGTCCTCTCACGTTTACTTGCACTGCGAAGCTTGATATCGCAAACAGCAAATTCATATTTCAGAAACAAGTAGTTAAATTCATCTTTTAGGGTGTTGAATCAGCTTCTCTCACTTTAATACAGTTTTCTCTCCGGGCACTTTTGGAGTGCAGTTGAAGTGTTCCAAATTGAGATATAGATTTTTCTGTCTTTTTGAACAAGGAATAAGATCACTTGAAGAGTTTGTTGAAACAGTTGGGTCAGGGATCACTTTCTCTTCTCTGGGAGAGTGAAATTTGTACCATTTCAGGCATTAGACCATGTAGATGCATCTAAGCATCAATGCACATACAGGGGGGTCCAAAAGTCTTGAGTCCATTACCAAGAACTTGTTTTTTCATCACTCATCAAAAACAAACACAGAACCTTTACTCCGATAATATACAGTATCTGAACACAAGTCAAGACATTTTGTT
Organism: Percopsis omiscomaycus; assembly: GCA_027575585.1. Taxonomy (NCBI): domain Eukaryota; kingdom Metazoa; phylum Chordata; class Actinopteri; order Percopsiformes; family Percopsidae; genus Percopsis; species Percopsis omiscomaycus. Next base: position 701,572 of record JAODLI010000010.1, on the reverse strand, counting down.
AAGATTAGCAAAAAGTTATACAAGGACCAACTTAAGTTATATTGCCAGTGCTTTGGTCAATGAAGTTCTAACTTACTGTACCATGCATATATCTTTCATATACTGTAACACTATACTGTATATAAAAGGGATATTACTGTATACTAACTAACTAATGGTTAGGGTAGTGGTCTCCCAGCTGAAAGGCCTTGAGTTTGATCCCCAACATGCCCAGATGTCTACCCCCTACCTTCTCCTTAATACTTACTAACGATACTGACAGTTGCTTTGGATACAAGTGCCTTTTAAATGAACTAATGAATTTAATTCAATTATTTCCTCTTTATTTTGAGAAAATGAAAGGAAATTGTGTGATTTTTACAACACATTATCACATATCACATTAGTGAAAGATGAAAACAAACAAACAAAATAATGTGGTTGTGGACTCAGACTGTATAAGGACACCAGAGACACCTGCTTAAATATACTATATACCCACAAGGGCTAAAACGTAGCATCATTCTTGGCGGTTCAATTGCTAAAACATCTTCCACCCTATTTCACGTTTACTGTAATGAAGCTTTATTTTATTTTTTTTTACACAATGGCGATTATGAATGCCATACTAACTCTCAAATGAGCTGAAGTAAATGAGATCAGTGGCTTTCTGTTTTGAACCACACAATATTATTTGCCACAAGGGCTAGGAATGCCTCCATTTAGCCACCAGCTGCCGTCTTGGTAGTGTAACCAACGGCAACTATGCGTTGACTATGGAATTCATCTGAGAGACACTAGTGGGGAAGGCCTTTTGGAGGCTGAAATAGTTTGCTCAGTCTCACTTGAGGGAGGGTGGGGTACCAAAGTGACTTCCCACCCGTGCCCGAGCTTCTCTGCAGATCAATACCAGGAATCAGGCCATTACACTCTTTTGAAAGCACTACGTGTGCAATCGATATGTTATTATTTTTCATCTGCTGGCTGTATTTAATACCCTCATTATTATTTCCCCACATTGAGTGAGGGAGGAGCTCTTCCAGGTCTTCTGTGGACTAGTAACCGCTACCCCCACAAACCCCCCGGATTTCCAACTCATTTTTGACGTTTTCTGGATATGTTGCTCATTTGCATAGTTGTATGTTTATGTTGGCGTCTCTCCTGCTACCTGTGAATTTTTAATATTTATGTGTGAGGGTTGTTTGTTTGGGTTCCTCCAGGATTGCTTCTGTGTTGTTAACAAGAGTCTGGTGTGTTTGGTTCGACGTGTCGCTTCCGCTCGCTAGTGAATCCCTACCCGTGCAGGATTATGGGATGGTAATGCAAGCTCCAGAAAGGATACGACAAACTTATTTACATGCACAACAAGCATGTATTGTGGAACTAGGTATTGGTTTACTGCTGTAACCCAAACATCATTATTGTTCTTAATGGGAGGGGGGGGGTGATTGACAGCGATGGTTGGAGCTTAACTGCGGAAATGAGATTCTACTTTAACTGCCAGTAGGCCATGTTTTATTCAGCGCATAATGTTTAATGTCCTCATGGACTTAACATGTTTGCAGGGGCTATACGGAGTCGTGAAATATGAGCTCCAGTCCGCATTTTCCTTTAATCTTCATGGAAGATCACAGCGAGATCAAATGCGCATTAACTCTCCTGCACATAAAAACACTTGATGTATGCCAAAGAGGCCGCCAACCAGGGTGCGTCTGGGAGCCCAGAGCATAACGCATGCTGTGTCGGAAATGTATGCCGTGAATTAGCCGGTAATACTAATTTTAATATAAATGAGCTCTCGTATAATGCTGTGACGGTTCCCTCAACGCAGTGGGAGAGTGGCGTGGTGGGGAGGGTGAACGGAAAGGGTCCAGTTAGCAAGCGGCAGTTTGGCGATAAATCATCAGTAATTAAGCACTTTAGAAATACACGGACCACAGCGGTAGGGTGGGGCAGGGTGAGGGGGGGGGGGGGGGGTCGGGGGTAGGAGGGGAGGGGTCTGGTGGGTTGAAATGGCTGCCCATCTTGGTGGTCCGCTAATGAACGCAGGAGATGGTTGTCAAACGCTACCCAGCGCTCTTTCTAATCAGATGGCCTAGAGCTAAGCCCGCATTCATTAATCTGACGCTCATTATGATAGATCTATCTCCTGTTTGGCGCCGCTAAAAGCTCTTTTCTATGTGTTTTAAAGAAAACGAAGAAATTCGCCCTGCCGGTAGATCCAAGCCCAGGCCTCGTCTTCGCTCCACGCTCCTGGTGAAAGATTAATTGCTCTTGATCAAAGTCGTCAAGGAAACACCGCGCTGGTTGTAAGAGACGCGCCTGAGAAAGGGTTTACAGGGAGGAGGTAGGTGGGGGAGGGACAGGCTCCTGTTATCTTGTCGCGTTTGTTCCCCGTACGGGAAATTTAATTCTTTGTCGTGTTTTTACGTGCCGCCGGTTTGGAGAGCAAGTCCTCAATGTCAAGCGGCAGCGAAGGAGCCCGGGCGATGCGCGTAGCGCTATCAGAAAGTACCGATTGAAGCGGAGGCCGTGGACTGGCTCATTGGGAAGGAGTATAAATCAGAGAGGACAAGTGACAGAGATTAATGCCCAGCCCAGCTCACGAATAACACTCCCATCCCACTCCAACCTCACCCTACAATAACTTCCTGATAAAGCCGCCAGTGTGACACCACGCACGGTACAATAATAGAAATGCATTACTCAACAGCCCTTTGAGACACCCAGATAGGCGCAAGGTGCAAAAGGAGAGATGTAGAAGGCTACCTGTTAATATTTTGATGCCCTGCGTAGGACAAACAACCTTCTTCTAGACTAGTACAGATAGGCATTGAGTTTACGGCCTCTATCAAAGTCAGAGGGTGTATTCATTATGCTCATCAATGCCCTTCCAGTATTACTGTTGTTGTGGGGACACAATTGACTTGGACTTTGGTTGTAAGGCCTGTATTGTGTTGTGCATTTCTATCAAATGCATCTATTGAAGTGGAAACTGAAAATATTTTTTATTCAGGTACAGTACAATTCAGGTCTTTTAAGTCAAGACATGAGACTTGAGACTTGTCTTCACACTTAACACTGACCTGGGACTCGAGCAAAGGTAGTATGATTTTCCTTTCTTTGTAAAAGCTGTGTTTTCCTTTTTCTCGAAGGCCGAAGGCTCTGCTGTCTTTATTTTCCCCGATTTTCAGTCCACCGTGTCTCTGAATAATAGAAAAGTTTTGCTCCGCCCCCCGAGAGGTCCGAGTTTGAAGTCCAGACACAACTTGCGCACTATGTGCAGGTTGTCTGCCCCCCCGCCCTGAAGTCTCACAGCATTGTGTTGCTTCTACCGTTCTGGTAAATCTCCCCAGATGGTAATCATTTTGCTACTGATGTATGTGCAGCAGAAAGAAGGCGGAAAGTGAGTGGAGGCTTTTTCCACTAAGTACTCTGGCAGCATAGCTGGGCCACCAAGCAGCAAGCAATCAGCACAGGAATGGCCACCCACAACACACACACACACACACACACACACACACACACACACACACACACACACACACACACCTAGACTAAAAGAAGACAATACTGCAATTTGATTCAGCAAAACTCTCAGTGCTTTTCAAGTTCCTGCAGTTCTTTTATTTACATGGGGTCTCTGCACCTCCACCCCCCCCTCCATCCCGTCAGTTCCGATTCATCCATTATGTTCTCCCACCCTTTTAATTTGGTGAGCAAATTTAATTTCCAGATGAATACCATGCCTTTTTTAATGCAACCGGGGGAAGATAAATGTGCTTTTGTGCCGCCCCGTGTTTGATTGCTGACTTTTAAAGAAGCCCCCCCCTCCCCCGTCTTATGGAACGGAGAGATTGCGTCCTGTTGGCCGGGGGTTAAACAGTGAGATGTGCGGTATTGTGAGAGCAGGGTGGAATCCTCAGGTAAGTACTTTCTCACTGCAGTATTATCTTGTAGAGCGTAGTATTGCATTTCCCATAGGTCTTGGTCTACAACAGTGGTTCTGCGAATTACCGCCCTGATCTTGCTCATTAACGAGGCGTTTTTGCCAGCAGAACTGCCACTCACTGGATGGGTTTTTGTGTGTGTTATTTTCGTACCATTCTTTTTAAACTCTAGAGACTGTGTGTTGTATGTGAAATTCCAGGGGACAAGATACTGTCTGGCTGGCGCCGGCAATCATTCCACCGTCAGTGTCACTCAGATCACATTTCTTCCCTGTTCTGATGTTTGGTCTGAACAACAACTGAACCTCTTGACCATTTCTGCACATGATTGGCTGGTTAGATATTTGCATTAACGAGCAGGTAGTGTAGATTGTTTCGTTTTTTTATTTTATTAAAACAAGTGCACCGGGGAGGGATCACAAGCTTATGAACCACTTTCTCTGGGTCATCGTCAGTGAGGCCTAACACCTTTCAGTCCAACATGACATGAACGTTAAAGTATGCAAACGGTAATTCACTCTTTTGTTGCCAGAGATCCAGCGGCTCTATGAACAACTGAAACTGTTGAAAGAACAAAAGTGAGTCAAAATGCTTTTTGAAGTCTCAGAGGTGTAACTTTCTTATAGTCTCATCCCGGAGGAATGCAAGCAGAGACTCGCAGGAGGCCGCGGCTCGTTCTGATCATGTTGGCGTCGGCAGGATTGTAGACTTTAAAAAAAGGCGCCATTAATTGGGGAGCGCTAGGTTATCGGTCTGGGGAGAAATCTTCACAGAAGTAATCAAACCTTGATGAATAGAAGAAACGTGCTAAGCCCTCGTGTCCGCCGTTGATAGAGTTGACCCTCAAGCTAAGACGATAGCTGTACACAGATAAAGAATTAGCCCCCTCCCAACAAAAAACAACACAAATCCAGGCTTTATTAGAATCAGCATATTAAACGTCCACAGATTAGTCGGAAAAAAGGGGAAAAAATAAGAAGAAGCAGATAAGGACAAACTGAATGAGGGATAAGTGGAATGAAAATGTAATCACTTTGTTAGCACTCTGAAAGTGTTGGAGAGGATCCTTATGTAGCCTGCAAGGCCTCGCGCGCATCCTCTTTGCTAAAATATATCCGTCCGACTTAAAATATCAGTGGCTCGTTTGATAGTTTGATTTACATGAGTGGTTGGTGTGTTTTGATAATACAATCCACTAAAAAAGGAGATATATTTTTGCTGCTGATGCTATTGGTCGTTGGAAGCATTGTATAGAATACTGTCACATTTTCAGCTAAATATGTATACTGTATCTGCTTTGACGAGGGTTGGGTACTGTTCACATTTGAGCCGGTACCGGTACCTGTAATTCGGTACCTGTAATTCGGTACCTGTACCCGGAATTCGGTACCTGTACCCAACGGTACCTTTTTTTGGTACTTTACAAGAGCAATACATTTTTTTTTTCCAAATACGGTACAGTCTTCAGACCAGTGTTTGACCAGGTGTTTTGCGAGCGTTGTCTGCATCATGCTTTGAAAAGTGTAACCTGACCTGTTTCTGGTCTGATACCTGTTTTTGGATTGCCCCTCTTGGAAACAAACAAATAGCTCTACTTCTGACTCTTGTCTACTCAGTGTTTCAGCCCGCCCAACAATATTCCCATATCTTTATTTACATCTTGTTTTTACCATGCTAATACCGGCAAGCATTGAATGTGTTATTATCGGCTGCCTCTTCGCTTCGCACGTGTCTGAACATGAGAAAGACATCAGGCAGCCAAAATCATTAATTTTATTATTATAATTATTATAAATCGAATCTTTCCATCGAATCTACAGCCGTGCTGCAATCACTGGAGGCAGCATTTCGTTTTAAAAATAAATGAAAATAAACACAAATGTTTCAAGCTCCAGCAGGAAGGCGCTGTGCCAAAGCGTCTCTCTGTATCCCCGCAACTTCTCTTGATGTTTCCAGTTTTTATTTTCCCGCCACCTGCTAGTTGCCGCTACCGTTCCCCCCCCCCCACACACACACACACACACTCTGGGACAAGGCCTTGTGAAGGTTCAGAGGCATGGAGAAACGAGGGGGGGGGGTTCAGGCTGTTTTTCCCATTTACTGGCTGGGAGGGGGGTACGCAAACAATTCGGCCTCCCCCGTCCCACCACACTCGCCTCTGTCTCGCGCCTTTTCCTACTCGCAGGTTAACGCGGCGTGTTTTCCCTTCAACCACACAGTTTCCCAGTCGCCCATTCTACATCTCTTTTTCTCCTCTTCCCCCTCATGCTTTTGATTCAGTTTGTCACTTCTCTAAACACCCCCCACCTCTCCCCTCTCCTCTCCTCTTCTCCTCCCTTCCTTTCTTTTCCAGCGCTTCCTCCCCAGCCCTGTTCGCGGTTCCTTGTATCTCTGATTTGATTTGGCCACTGTGCTATTAGTTTTGGCCCCTGTGTGAGGCCGTGCGCGGCCATGGCCAGTCCAGGCCCCAGCTTTCCCCCCTGGGAGACTGCTCGTCTGTGTCACTGCTGCGCTAACCGCGTTAGCCGTGCTTAGGATGTCACCGCCGCTTTGCTTTTACATCCAGGAAAACATCTCTCTGTCTCCCTCTCTCTCTTCTCTTTCTCTCCTTCTCTGTACGTTTATCTCTATGCATCCCTCTGTCTCTCCGTGTATCTTTTTTTCTCTTTATATGTAAGGAATCCTCACGGTTCCAGCAGCAACCACTAGGGGTTGTCAAGGGGGGAGTGGAACTTTGGGTATATTTTGTTAATTGCTTGCACCTGGGCTGTGAGCGATTTAAGTTGGTTGTTTCTTTTGTTCTGTGAGTCTTGAGTTTGGCTTTACCAAGTGCCACAGTGGAATAAGACATTGTTGGCCATGCTACCATGTTTGTTACCTTTTTGTGTCTAAGTGTTTGGATCATCTACGAGCCTCCGGTACATTTCTGCAAGCCAAGCTAGAGATTCAGCAAATTCGTATGCAAATTCTGGACAACTTGCAGGCCCTGAACTGGGCCACCCAGCAGCGAGCCACCTAGCAAGCTGCTGTGGCTTCACCAGCAGGCCCTTTAGCCCGGTCTCCACCAGAACACTGTCCTCAGCATGAGCCATGGCTGCCCGCCCCAGAGAGGTACGATGGGGATACGGGCAGGTGCAGGGGGGTTCCTGATCCAGCGCTCCCTGGCCTTTGATCTTCAACCGGGTTGTGTTCCCCCTTGTTCCCTAGCAGGACACAGAAGTGGGAGTACCATTGGCAGAGGAGTTTGTCAGGAGATGCCGGAGAATCTGGGAGCGTGCTCGTCAGGTCAGCCACCACCGCCGCAGACCCTGGTGTCCTCTCCGACCTGGCCAGATAGTCTGTCTTTCAACACAGGACATCCCCTTCCGGGTCGAGTCCCCATAAATTGGCTCCCCGATTCTTTGGACCTTTCTGTGTCCCATCGGCTCCTATTACCTCGGCTTATGAGGATCCACGCTACATTCCATGTTTCCCGTCTAAAGCTAGTCTCCACAAGCCCCCCCTCCAGCCGCTGAAACCTCCCCGCCCCCCCGGATAGCCGTCAAGGCAGCAGGTTGTATACTGTTCGTCGGATCTTGGACTCTCACAGAGTGCGCCGGGCGGTGCAATCTCTTGTGGACTGGGAGGGGTATGGCCCATCTCTTTCTCTCTGTCTCTATCGCTCTCTATCTATTCGTCTCTCTCTCGTACAAGTGTGACGGCAACAGCAGCATTATAACCACAACACACATGCAGAGATACACACACACACATGCTAGCACAAGGAGAGTTCTCAGTTCTCTTTATTCCTGTGATAAGTGGGAAATGTGTCAGGGAAAAAATGTCTCTAAATCATATACTGCGGATTTAGTCTTCATTATAAATATTCATGTAGTTTATTGGCCTATCTGCTCACGCCAAACTACTTCATTTTGTTGAACGTCTGCTGTGTCTGAAAATAATCAAGAACGAAGATTTTTATATAAGATGCAAGCGGCGGAAAGATTTGCGTTTTAATCTCGGAAATGAATAATTGCCATTATCACCAAGACAATGTTTCTCCACATAATTGGAACAGTGGTATTAGTCACAATAGTGTAGCCTCAGAAGAGACCGAAAAAGTCAGACTGCGTGTTGTGATTTTATATTTTGTAGCGCCATCGTGTATGCCAAAGTGTTCATGAAGTGCCATTGTGTTCCTCAATCTGTCTGTGTTTCTCTGTGTGTGTCTCTGGCAGAATTAGCGGCATGTCTTGTCTGCTACTTGAGCGAGAGATTCCGCCCGGTAATTAATGCAACACCTGAGGTAGCGGAGCACTGATTTGATGAGGGTTGCCAAAGATGGAGAGAATAGGCTTCATACTGCAAAAAGTCCATTATATCGCTATTGTGCGTTCCTCCAGCGGGAACTGGGCTTGTGGGTTCACCCCCCCCCCCCTTTTTCCTACTCTTTATCACACGCTCTCCCCCTCTATCACTCTCTCTTTCTCCTACGTGTCCTCCAGTCTTTCCTCTCCCACTCTTTTCATATAGAGCACTTTCAACACTCTCTTCTTAATTGTCCCTCGTTTTCTCAGGGTAATCGTGCGCATGTTCTGTTTCCTTTTTTGCGCTTCATGTCGCACAGCCGAAAGGTCGCCTCGCTTTGCGGCGGTTTATTTGTGCAAATTCAAATCTCTTTACTCTCGGCAGAGCTGCAGTCTGAGAGGAGAGATCCAGTGCTACAGTGCTCCTTCTGTTGTCTACTTGGCGGTTTGCTTTGATGCAAGAAGCTAGCGAGAGCCCGAGCTCCCACTTGAGAATGATTCACATGTGTCTTCTCCAGCTAGCATTCTCCATTCATCACGACAATCTGAACAATAAGCATTTTGTTTTAATTTCCGCCTTTGATTAATCTAAACGTTAATATCCATGTTTCTTTAAAGCACCACAAGAGTTTTCCTATCACTACCTATAACCTAAATATCTAACTAGCAGACATGGTCAATCCTATGTTGTTTGTGATGATGTTTGTGATGTACCTACAGTATATATCTTACATGACAATATATTGACAAAGTTTGCAATTGTATCATAATATTCTAAATTCTTGAGATGCGTTGCGTGCAAGTGTAGAGACGATGACACAAAGTTGAAAGTGAGCATGAGGCGACTCGCTGCATTTAATAGGAAACACAGGAAATATCACTGGTGGCGAGAGTGTAGAGACATGTTAAACAAGGACGTTCACAATGACTTGCATAGACAATAACCGACACCCGAGTCCCAAAACCAGCCCATACATATACCCTTACCACAAGTGCATGGGATGAGGGATTGGAGGGGATTGGGTCCAGGGGTGCGTCAGGGGTGCGTTGGGGGTGTGGTCGGCCGTGGACACCGGCCAGATCGAAGGAGAGGGGGGTCAGCGCTGGACGTTACACATCAGATCGGATTGCATCCGACAAAGTGAATCCCTACCCTAGGTACATTTCAGACACGGCTATACCAGAACTCGATAGCAAGGTTTGCGACCACTTACGAGAGCTGCCATTAGTTTCCCGACCGACATTTGGTCTTCAGGCGTTTGCCCCATGTCACTGCTTAGCCTTACACATTGGATCGACTCCAGTTTTAACCCACAACACGCAATATTACACGCAGTGTTACAAGAGTTACAGTTTTGTGGGTCTTAAATTGTATCTTGTTCATGCTAAAGATAGAATAAAATGTAAATGAAATCACTACTTTAATGTTTTTTTTTTATTAAAGAACTATCCAGTAAGAGAGTTTCAGTACATTGCAAAAGATTGAAACAGTACGTAGATATGCTAGTACAGTTATAGACCTACTATATTTAAATATTTATTAACGGATTGGAATCGGCTGCTATAAATGTTAAATGGATTTAATCGGGATACCAAAAAAGTTGATTGGAACATCCCTAGCATAATGTCTTTAGTCTTAGTTATTTGTATGTTATCTCATCACTAGATCTCTCAACTATTCTCAGTACAAACACAACTGCCACTGAAGAATCCAGGTAGCTTTTTGCGACAAGAGGAAATGGGGCTCAGGGGAAATGAGTGTTGTCTCTGGGAAACGCAACCACTAAACTCCACTCCAAAACTCCTCCTAGTACCTTTTTTTTAATGTCCCTTTCTCTTCACCTCTCTGCCCTCTGGCCTGTAATGCCCTAACACTTTCCCCCAGCTGTTACTTCCATCTCTACTCCCTATCCATCCCTCTGTTTCTGTCCTATCAACCGCCTTCCTCAATTCCCCGGACGGCCTCTGTGCCTCCAGTTTGTACTAGCACGCTTGCCCATGACTGCGGATATCGAGCCAGACGTTGTGCTGTGTTTCATCTTTGATATGTTTGTGAGTGTGCTTCTTCCCAGTCCCTGGCGGACGGTCTTGTCTGGGTTAAAAACACGCCAACAATAGCAACAGTAGCAATAGTCACCTATATTTATATAAAACGAGATTGAATCATTCATTTACTGTTTATCTGTGCACATTATTGGGTTGCCATTGTTTAATCAAGTTAGCAGACGCGGCTTCAGTACAATTCAGAAGCGTGTATAGATTGTTCTGTGAACTGTGAGGTGGGGCTAAATTGTTTTCTCATGACAAGAGCTAAATGTTCGAAAGACTAAAATTTGAAGGAAACATGTTATGTCCTCATTGCCACATTGAAGTAGATGGTTCCTTATTGTATGTCTCTCTCTTTTTCAGTGACTATCCACACCTTCTATACATTGCATAAATATAAAACTATAAATTGACACTATTATAACACATGTTCATTCATATGATTCCCTTTAGAGTGTCTACTGCACCAATACAAAAAAGGTGCCTCATATCTCGATTATACTCTTCATTAGCTTTGCAGCCCAGACCCATTCGCTCAGTCTGAGCCGTAGGAAGGACTTTGGCGTTCTCTGACCCGCCATGGCCTCCACCAGTGGGGTGGGGCGGGGGGCCGGGGGGGGTCACATGACACCCTAGAGCTACCCCCGGCGCGAGGTCGTCTGCAGTAGTACAACTCTCGAGAGTTTAATGCAGCGCTCTTTTGTGTCTTGACTCCGACTCTGCTAGAGCCTGGCCCCGGTTTCACCTCACCTGTTGTTTCTCTCTACCGCCCCGCTCCGCCTCGTGTTCAAGACAACAGCAGTGTGATCACTCGCGGCGATACGCATCTTAGTGGAACACCTTTTTTTTTTTTTTCAGGGGAAGGAAGAGAGAAAAAAAAGAAGAACTTGGGAGGCGCGTCGTGTTGGGAATAGGGAATGGTGCATCGCTAATGTCTCTGTGTGTACCCTTTATCACAAAGGCCTATAGAATACTTACTGTCTGAGAAGTGAGATGAAAAGTGACACTGCAGCGCTAAGCTAAATCTATCCCGGTGCTTTCGGTATACAGAAGACGTGGCAAGCGGCGGATAAATATGCAAAGCGCAAACAAATGTTCCAGCAGTCTAATTTGGTTTCCTGCAGGAAGGCGGAACACGGAGGAAGTGTCAAACTGTGCTCCCCATTAACCCTGCGCCTACATATACAGCTGCCCCTCGATAGGTGCCGACAGGCGCCCGTGTTTCTGAGCCAGCTGTCCTCCATCAACCGAAATCCTCATTGCAAAATCTTGAGTGTTAACAATTTCTTTCCTTTTTTAATCCGGCAACCAGCACGGGCCTATTAGAGGCAGGCGCAGAGGAAAACAAAGACCTACAGCGACCACAGGGACGCTATAGGTCCATAGCATCTGCTTCACATGCCGCGTTTAATTCACAAACATTGTATAACTCGGCCCACAAATACATTTAGCCCCACTTAAAGACTTGTAGGCGCGCTCAAGATACTGCATGGCCTGGCCTGCTACTATAAGAAATTAGCACCGTTGGGAATTCCTTTCTAGTGAATTTGACGTTCGGCAGTATGAGCCCCCTTGATACAGTGCTAACCAACGGCGCTTAACCTCCGGGAAGATATTTCATAGCACTTTTTGTTCCTTATTTTCTGTGCAGGTGCACATGCTTTCACAGATACACTTAGTTTTTGCTCAGTCTATTTTTTTATTCTGGTTATCCAGCATGTTAGTATGTCGGCGCGTTTATCACAGACATATCATGGTATGTCTGTGATACGGGGGGGGGGGGGTCTATAAAACGGACAGCTTCCGCGGGCCCTTCCGCATCAGAAGGCGCGTTGGGGTGCCGTTCACAGCTAACTTATAGCGGAAGCGAACAGGAGCACACCGGCGTTATTTACGGCGCACCGGAAGATCATTACGCCCGCTTCAATCTTGGCGCCTGATGGATGTCCCTTAAGTGCCTCCTCTCTTGATCTTTAATGGTACCTTGTAATCAATGGAATAGCTGACCCTCACTGCCCCCTCCTAGACTTAATCCCCTGCGCCGTCTTATTTTTTTAAAGAGGGGTCCGCGTGGATTGAGTTTTAAAAGGAGGTAATTAAACCAGTGGCAGCTGAGAACTTATTATGCTGGTGAAAGAGGAGCTGGCTATATACATTGGCCCGCCGATCGTTCAAAAGTTATCTTTAATCCCCCATAACATTAAAGGCTGGCCATTCATCAAGTCACAGGGCGGCTTTGTGCACTGAAAGGCCCCTGTCGCTGCCTTTTTCCACGAGCATAATTGAATTTTTTTTTCCTGCTACCCCCCACCCTCTCAGCTAGCAACACTCTCTGGAGTGGTGCACCTCAAATCGAAAACAAACTGGTATCAATAAATTAAGGCCACATCTCAGGACACAGTAAATAATCATGGCTGCAGGCCCCCTTTTTCCGAACCTTCCCCCTTGTAAAATGAAATTGTGAATATTATTGCCCTTGTTTTTGGTAATTTGAAGGGGGAAAAAAAAAGACACAATTTTCTCACCATGATTATAAATTTTTAATTAAAACCGCGGTCAAGTCGGGAGACTGTGCAGACATTGTTGTTGTTTAGTCCTGTTTTCTACTGGCACACAAACACAGCTGAACTGCCAACGGCCACGAAAACCAATGTTTTTCTGCTTTATTTTGAATTAGAATATTCAGAAACTGTGCAAATGGATAAGATCGAATTGTACTGTACTCGAGGATAAAGGGCATCATTTAATGCATTGTTTTTGTATCAAGCAAAAAAAGCAAAGGGAAATAAAATCATGATAGCTATTTAAATTAATTGTCTAGAGACCTCGGGTGTGAAATGTTCTAGCTTTGGTTCTTTGACCTTTTTTCTTTTGCAATTAATATCTCCAAGTACTCAAACATTTCTTCCAGCTTAATTGTACGGCTTCACTGACCTCAGTACAGTGCTAAGTGCTTTGTGACACAGTCGCCCACCGTCTCCTAATAAAAACAAAGCACAGGATTACGTTACTACCACGTACCACTTTGTTTGTTCACGTGGGGATGGGGATGTGAGAGACGGATGTGGTTCAGAGAAGGTCTAACTCAACAACGCGACTCAAGGCAATGGTCCCCTGTCCGCCGGGGATTGATTCGGCTGCAGCGAGCGCTCGCCATCTTTCCTTTTGTAGCCAGTAACACAAATGTTTCTGCTGCCCCTGCCGCGGTTAAAAGCGCTTCCCGTCTTTGTCACCTCCGCCTGCCCGTCGGGGGCCCGCGGCTTCCCAGCGCTCCATCACAGCGTGTTTGACTCGCGGAGCGCTGACCCGTGTTATTGGCTGCCAAGACTTCGCCTCGCCAAGAGGGGACACCAACACCGTACCGTGTTTTTGGTGTTTATCATTGACTATCACAATGAAAAACACCCATAGGTGTATAGTAGGACTGTAGACATTGGCGAAGGGTGGGCTTGATGTATTTCCAGAGCTGTCACTTTCTCCCTACGCGCCCCCCCCCCCCGTATTGCTCGATGCTTGCCAAAACTTTATAAAGAACATGCTCTGTCACTCTTCATCAACGAGGCGTGGGGCCAGAGAGCGACAGAGAGCGAGAGAGAGAGAGAGAGACAGAGAAAGTCCGTGAGCGAAAGAGAGCAAGACGAAGTAAGTGAGAGAAGTTTGGCTGTGAAGCACCCGTGAATTACAGCCCTCCGATGGTTATTGCCGCAGTAAAGATGGATACATAAAACAGGAAACGGAGAGCCACGCGTCTATTTATGGAGTAGATTATCGCAGCATTAATCAGAACCCCTTTGCTACCGGCGGCTCGGCCTGCTTTATGGCCTGTGTCGGATCGATGGCCGATTACTCGCATATCGACACTGTATAGGGTACTTTTGGAGTAACTTTAAAAAAATGTTTTAATTATGCTTCAAACATGGAACTAATATGAATCATCCCAGCGGGAGCTTGCGTTTCACTGTTATTCAGCAGACTTAGTTTGGTTTTGATATAGCGGTTTGACTATACAGAAATTAAGAGGACGTTATTCGTAGCGATTAAAGGTAGGTGTTGTTACATTAGTTACGTTGTTTACCCGTTTCTGCAATACAATCTTGTTCTGTTCGCCAAGCCGCCATAGTATCGCTTCCCCATTTTTCTCTGCGAGTCTTTTAGGGTCTTTCTTCACTAATTAGAATTTAATGGACCATGAGTGATTGGCGTACACCCAGAAATAAAGGGCGGGCATTCATATGTAAAGCAAACAAGTGGTACAAAAACGGAGTGTGGGAATGGCCCTGGCCAGAGTCACAATGGAGAGAAAAGGGAAGAAAAAAATGTAGCGGGCTAAGAAGCATATTTAAATGCATGAGTTTTTTTTTTTTCTCCCACTCTACCGCACTTATTAGGGAGCAAATACATAATTTCTGCAATTGAATGTCCTGTAATTTCCCCTCCGTATATATTTTACCTCCCTCCGTGTTTGCTTGCCTATGCTCGTTCCCTTTTTTCCCTTTTTTTTTTCTTAACACCCTCCCTCGTACATTTCTCGTGTAGCTGCTCGTTCCACAGACCCTGAGTAATCATCATTATGAAATGATAAGAACCACAGTCTGACTGCTCCCTGCGGAATTAAGCATTAGAGACAGTAGTTCTTTAGTCTCTCTCGGGGGGGGGGGGGGGGGGGGGGGGGGGGGGGGGGGGGGGGGGGGGGGGGGGGGGGGGGGGGGGGGGGGG
>JAODLI010000010.1:646577-659320 GCA_027575585.1 Percopsis omiscomaycus | reverse complement strand
TAACACATTACAAACAGGGTTTTGGCTTGGCTTTTAAAGCCCCCCCCCCCCCCACCGCGCTCCAGCCATCGAGGCCTTTACAGCAGCTTTGTGCAAATACTTGTTTACGCTCAGGCTTGCCGTCACCCGCAATTGATATTTCTCTCGTGTTTCGCTCTCCGCGTTAGCCTCGGTGCTATTTCTGCCGCAGCACACTACTGTACAGACATGCTGTTTACAATTAGCCTCTGGTAAATCCCAGGTTGGAAGCCCAAATTCTATTTGGCATTGAACGCTTGTCAGTTGGATAACCATAAGCGCTGTCAATGTTATGTTGTCTTTAAGAGAAAAAAAACATTTACCGGAAGAAGACTGCATTACAATTTACCAGAGGTCAACATGCAGTACTTGTGATATTTGCCCTAATTGATATGATGCAAAATATAGACCTAATACAGAGTAGATCCCAGTACATGCATTCCACACTAATCAGCCATTATAATTAATAACCTTTATTTCCTATTAGTCAGTAATACGAACCCCTTGTGGTTCGTACCACTTGTTCTTCTGAGATCCCTCTCAGAAGGCCTAATACTGTATGTGTGAAAACTGTAGAAGCAGGGGGTTGGCTGTTGACACCGTAAATTAACTTGATGATAGGGGCTGTTTTTGCATATGAGAGGGTCATTAGTAAGGAAGGTGTTGACTCTCGACCAGGAACTCGCACTTCCATCGACACCCCCACCCCCAAGGTGTCCATGCTTCCTCATTCTATGAGGGAGGTCTCTCCGCCAAAACCAGCCCCCGTATAAAGGACATCTGTCCTGGGGGACACGGGGGGCTCTTTCATCGTCCCCATCCCTTGTCTTTTTGAAGGGTGGGGGGGTCAACAACTCAATGTGAGATCTCCTTCAAAATGTGATTGAGGATGTTTCACGTCCGGCTGCTGTTGAGCTTTTTCTCGCGGTTTGAACTGTCCTGCATTGACGCTTCCGTCAATCTGTCTGTTCGAGCCCTATTTTACTATGGGTTGGATGTGTAATAATACATCATACTATGAACTAGCAAACCCTTGCTGCTGTCCTTCACTGTGTTTCATCGCGGATCTGTGAGGTGTCAAGCGTCCTTATGAATGAGAGAAACATACACTGTCCAGTCACAAAAAAGAGCCAAAGGTTAAAAAAGTGTGCGATGCGAATCAAACAGAAGCCCTCCTCCTGACCATCACCACCAAAAAGCCATGTCTCATCTATTATTTACAAAACCATCTAGCTGACATTTGCTGGTTCTGGGGATTTAGGTCTGCGTCGGTGAACATGCCAACACCAAGCAGCCCTGATGTCGGCCATTTTGAGATTACGCTAGCGTCGCGGTCTAGAGCAGGGTTAACTCACAGGGGATCTATACCCTGAGTCGAGGTCAGCAGATACTGTACCTCCAGCCTTGCCTTGTTTCCCCGGGCCTCGCATTGTTAGTCCTGATGCGTATGAGCTGGCACGAAGCGGGAACGGCCAAGAAAAAGCAGGGCCGATGCACACAATGCTTGAGGTGGCCATCTCATGTGGAAACGCGAGAGTAAATGGGATTCCGGCAGGGAGGAAAATGCAAAATTTTTGGTTTCCCATCGGGAAAAAGTAGTACATAGTATCTGGTACTTTTTTTGGTATCACCTCGTCAAGGTTCCAGGCGAGCTGAGGCGATACTAAAAGGTGACGTGAAAACACTGCAGACTAAAGAATATGTACTAGAATCATCACTGTGTCACGGGACGTGCTGCACAAACCCGACATTATTAAATAGCCAAGTTACTACTGTATAACGGCCGCAATTTTTAAATTCACTTTGGATTAAATAGTAACCAAGAGGAACAGACGTTCCTCTCTTTGATTGCCGTCAAAAGGACGGGGCAATGTGTAGTAAAAAGGTCTACCGAGAAGTCAGTTGGCCGCATACACGGCAAAGGAAATTCCAACAGTGTAGGAAAAAACGGCCGGAGTGGTTCGAACATTTCGGCAGTTTCATGCAGTGTCGCTATGACGACCAGCTACATTGAGGGGGTACTCTCTGCAGGGGAAAACAAAGTACCTGGTACCAAAAGTGAGTAGATTCGAGCTGAGCCAGTACCATGCGGTTGAAAAAGCGCCATAAATGTCCCACATAGAGAAATGCTACTCTTCAGCATGACTGAGTTCTCAGAAGGAAGAGTGTGGACAGACACAGGGTATTCCAGTGCTATCAATACAAAAGTGTACTGTGCTATCACAACACTGTGTTCACTAAAGCGCAGGCAATGAGTTGATCTTCGTGAGGAAATGGTACTTTGCGGCCTGGGAAAGAAAGGTAATTTGCAAGTCAGAATAGTCGCTTTAATGGGAGACTTGAAACGAGGTTACTGGATATTGGACAAGTCTAAGAATCCGGTTTCCCGGCTATCTTCTATAAAGACGCGCGCATGACTTAAAATAGCCAGCGGAAGGTCCAATCATAATACTTTATTTTGAGAATGTAATTTTCTCATGCCTTGGCAGTAATTAACCTCTGCACAAAAAGGTATTGGAAGCACTGCAGACACAATCCCAGCCCTATAGTTTGTTTAAAAAGACTAGGCTATATGATAGGCTGTGTGTAATGCCGGAACGGTCGAACGAAGCAAGAAAGGAGCCAAGATTTGACTTTATCTTCAGCTGGGAGTCTTTTCTTTTACATTCCCCGCCCGGTTTCATTCAAAACTGCTGTTCCTTCACTTCTGTTGAATTGGGTTTTGTTCCAGGCTAATTCTAGCCTGTCTCCGTCCAGGGCTTGTGAGAACCGCCGAGATCGCTTACAATCACTTCAGTCAAACACCTGGGAGATAATTGACTGTGCTTCGGTCAAACTTGTTTTCTCCCCTCTCTCTCTCTCTCTCTCTCTCTCTCTCTCTCTCTCTCTCTCTCTCTCTCTCTCTCTCTCTCTCTCTCTCTCTCTCTTCCCAAGTCTTCACAATGGAGACAAAGAGCATAAGTACAAAAAAAAGATCAGAATCACTGAATCCATTCCCAGACAAGGCACTGTATAGATGGTCGTAGAACCAAATTGCCTTGCCCTAGTCTGGGGCCAGCTGAACGTGAAATGGTGGAACAGTTGTGGTTTGAGCTTGGCAGCTCCCCAAAGGGAGGTAGTGTTGGAGACATACAGTAAGCGGTAAAATGCAGACAATAAAAGGCATTGTCGTTCTCACACCTGGAGCAGTGCTTCAAGGCCTCTATTGTAAATTAAAAACACGTCTTCTAAATAAAGGTACACTTCTTGAGCAACGCCAGAACCCATAATTCCCTCACCAGGTCACTGTTTAAATGTTTGAAACCTAATCTGTAGAAAGGAGTGAAAGCCTCGTGCACTTTTTAAGTCTCAACGCAGAACATTATTTATGTGTTGCTGCAATCCTGAATCCAATTCTGGACAACAAATTATGTATATAGACCATAACTATTCTGTACGTAAAATATGTGCTTGTTCACAAAACATATTTCTTTCCCATTTCTGTCATATCATACATTCCATAATGTCAAGATAAAATCATGACAACAATAGTGTAACAATGCCTAATTAGTGTGAGAGTTGGGATCACTTTCCCTCACAGATAGATGCAATTAAAGAAGTACATTTAGTAGGTAATTAGCCACAGGCGGTTTTAATCATCTATAGAAAGTGTCTTTTACAGGGCCCAAACTATTTCTTAATGTAGTCTTATCAGTGAATGCAACTTACTGCGTCCATGTTATTGACTTACTAATCATATTCAAGGTCATGATCTGCTATAAATGAAAACTGTAAAATGGAGCCTTGTAAACAACAGCGGACGCAGTTAACTTCTTATCTAGGGCACGGCCAGGCTCTTTACACTCCTCGTACTTATAGAACACAAATTAATATGTCGAAATATGAGAAATTGCATACATCAGGTGATAAGGTTATATCGAATTGACGAGTTTCTATAGCTGGCAGTAGGGCATGGGGTGACCTGAGGGTAATTATTATTAGTGTACGGAAATGTTGACAGGTTTACTTGGCCAACCCTGCTGGACTTTCACAATCAAGCATGCGCAAGCCAAACAGAGTGTCATAGGAACTGGCACCTGTCTTCAGAGGCTGTATATCTACCGTAGCAAATGCTTGTGTGACCAACAAACCTATATTGTTCAAGGTTAAAAGCTGCGCTGACATCGCTATATGAGCCATTACGAGCGCACACAACAGGTGTAGCCAAGAGAAAAGGCCAACCGCAGTCAAAGTGTTGTCGTAGGCAGATGCTTTCGTCTCATGCTAATCATAGAAAAACACATGCATCTAGCCCCGAACTCGCATGTATGTGTGCGTGGACATGTCTGTTTGTCCGCATGACCCAGGCATGGGCTCTGGAGAAGTAAAAACTTTGTTGCTATGGGAAAGGGGACGGTGGGAGCTATTCTGCCCGGTCCTATGAGCAAGTGTCAAAGCCATGTAGACTGGTGTGCATGTGACCCCCCATCCCATTCGTTGTAACCTACTCGAATTACAGTTGAAAGCATGTGTCGACGGCGAGCATCTTAGCACTCCTTGAACCCCCCTTGCCTTAAGAATTTCATTGCGCAGCCATTATTGTGTCAAAACAGATGCACTTATAAATATCACCTGACTTATACTGCATTAACAAGTACATTTTCTGTAGTAGTACAACACAAATAAGTGAAATAACTTTGGAATACGTAGCTTGGGAATACGTAGCTTGTGAATCGCTAGCAGTGCCGCCTAATCGTACATTGATTGTATTCCGCGGTATTGCCCTTTAATAACATCTAATCTCTACATATTGGCATTACGTCTTTTTAAAAGATGGAACAGTGGAATATACTGTTATGTCTCTCCAATCATGATGGCAGTAAATTCCACACGCTGCTATACATTTGAGTGATTGATGTGTAGAATAAGACTCAAAACCGCAGAGACAATTATCTCAAGCGTCGCAGATAGGACATTAACAGATATTTTCTATTATCAGGACCGAGTGGAATCAAATCATGTCATGTTTCTATACCATATCCATCTCTATGCTATGGACTTGATGCTGGCTTCCCTCCAAAAGGGCTTTGGCTGCTCGAGGAATATTTCACATTTCTGGCCCATTACACTTGGCCGGGCCTTGATGAAGCCAAAAGTACCTACTCTAATTGCTGTGTTTTATAGACTATACACAAGGCTACCCTTGCTAAATACAGCATGCTTAGATTAATGGGAGTGTTCAGCGTTAGTGCATTTTTAATGAAGGCTGGAGGCTGCCCGACTACATTTTCTATATGACGAGGCTTCCTTCTCTCCTCGCCCCGCGACACTGGCGCGAGGCGCGCTGGCGCCCCCATGGCCGCCAGCTGGCATCCAACGTGAAGCCCGCAGGAGGGGCGGCGGTGTCTGTCAACGTCGTGTGTGGCAACCGCGAGCCGCGGGCAAACAAGCCAGGATCCCAGGCAGGTGGATATTTATTTTAGGCAAGAACTGCAGCGGGGAAAAGCATATGAATATAAACATGCGAGATGCAGACCACACCCGTGTGTGCCCACAACGACATGCAGACGCACACACACACACACAAACACGCACACCAAAAACGCGTACAAATTGAGTTTATCAAATAAACGCGGGAGTTTACAGGCGGATATGTTACAGGCTACAGGGTGTGACCCTGGTTTGCATTTGCAAGCAGAGTGCAACAGAGTACAGAGACTATATAGCACGGAGCAGAGAAGATAACCCCGAACATTCGCTCTGAATTTATGCCAGGATCCTATTCCCTCTCACTGAATTAATGCTTTAATCTCTTCCTCTTTTGTTGCATGTGTACCCGGTTTCGGCGCGCACTGTGTGTGCGCGCGCGTGCGCGCCGGAGAGAAAAGGTGGAGATTATACTAATGTTTCCCAGAGCCACTGTTTTAGTAGTTCTTTTCCAATGAAAGAATTTTCCGGAGAATCCCAAGAAGCCTGAGAAATTGCACTTTTTTTCTTTTTCTTTTTTTTCTGTTTCAATCTCTACCTATTCAAAGTCACACCAATAGTCCCCATCAGTTCTGCTGTCTTCGCATTTCTCTCCCACAAAGAAATAGCTAGTATACTTTAATGGGAGATTACCTTTTTTAAATTCAAGCTTAAAAGATTATGCGCTTTCATATATGTCTGTGTGGGGACAATATAACACAGTCTGTACCCTCCCTCCAACTTGTTTCTCCCTGTGTTTTACTTGTTCTCTCATTTATCTATCTTTAATTCAGCGCTTTATCAAATAGAGTAGACCGTCAATCCGCACATAACTGTGAGCTGCAGCGTGTTGGGGGGGGGGGGGAGCACTATATAACGTCAGTTGCTGCCATATGAGCAGAGGAAATGGAGAAGCCTTGAAAAGCCTTTACAAAGCGAGGTGGGCGGTGAAAAAAGGATAAAACAAGCGCATTCTGAATGAAACCCGCACAGGCTTATGCGTTCTTTAAAACTGGAATTATTTATAGGCATATAAGAACCTCGTATAGGCATATATGCCTATACACATACGCTACTGTGAAATAGACTGGTAGTGCTAATGCAAATCAATCGCATTTTCTAAATAATGAATATTGGTAGCACAAAGATTATGAACTGTCCATTTCAAGTGGTGCTGAAATGGGTTCCTGCTTGATGCACCTTTCTGAACTGTAGGCATATGGCCACTAGAGGGCGGTAAATATCTAATGTTGACACCTACTCAGCTACTGATCTCAGCAATTGACAGTAGATAGGTGACAATCTGTGGTTGATATTTTCAAGTAAAAAACACACGCAACATACCATTTTGATTTGATAAATTATATTACTGTTACATGGTGATATCTGTATACAGGCTATATACATGCAGGGTAAATTTTTCAGAAGTATCTGATTCAAACCACATATGCATTATTCAGGAAAGAATTCTATAATATCATACGAAGTGCTTTGAACAAGGTGTTGACAGTTGTGGTCCATTGACAATTTTTATTTGGCCATCATCATGGAAATGGAAGGATGTTGAATTATGCCTCTCTTTCTTCAATGGTAAATGGACCCAAAGTCACATCACCTGCCCATTCGACAACTAAGAAGAAAGACAAACAAACAAAAGAACAAAATTCAATCATTTTCACTTTACTTTTAACCTTTACAGAAGGGTAACATAGTAATGTAGGTTACTAGGCAAAGTTTTCTTCCATTTCAACATCAGAGAACATACTGAGAACACCAACTCCCTTAGGAATAGAAACCACAGGGAACCTGATTGGATTCAGTAGTAATACACTCTCAAATTTTTGATTAGATTTAATGATTTGTCTACGTAAAACTGTAAACAGGTACAGCTGTGGGAATGTATGGACACAGTTCAGAGGGCTGTTTTGTATTATGTGAGCATAGTTAAAGCAATACTGTTACCTTTTAAGATAGCTTACAAACTTTTGGTAGCAGGTACAATTACAATTACAATTACAACTAGGTATTTTAGCAGACGCCTTTATCCAAAGCGACTTACAATTACATTGTGCTAATACATGGAGCAGATAGGGGTTAGGCATCTTGCTCAAGGATGCTTACAGGTAGCCCAACTCTGGGTAGTATCTGAAATATCTTTCAGTATTCTGGTGATGTGTTATGGCTCTACGTACCTTCCTGTCTAACGTCACGGACCTTCCGAGTATAGGAGCCTGTATACCCTGGAACGCCACCACCAGCTCCACCTGATAGTACTCCACCACCATATCCACCACCAGCTCCACCACCATATCCACCACCAGCTCCACCACCAGCTTCACCACCAGCGCCAACTCCACCTGATGGTGCTACACCACCATATCCACCACCAGCGCCAACTCCACCTGATTGTGCTCCACCACTATATCCACCACCAAGTTTACCGCCAGCTCCACCTGATAGTCCTCCACCACCATATCCACCACCAGCTCCAGCTCCACCACCATATCCACCACCAGCTCCACCACCAGCTCCATATCCACCATATCCACCAGCGCCAACTCCACCTGATGGTGCTACACCACCATATCCACCACCAGCGCCAACTCCACCTGATAGTACTCCACCACCAGCGCCAACTCCACCTGATGTTGCTCCACCATCATATCCACCACCAGCGCCAACTCCACCTGATGGTGCTCCACTGCCATATCCACCAACAACTTTACCATATCTCTGACCACCTTTACCACCAGCTCCACCTGATAGCACTCCATCGCGATATCCACCACCTACTTTACCACCAGCTCCACCTGATAGTCCTACACCACCATATCCACCACCAGCTCCAGCACCAGCTCCACCACCATATCCACCACCAGCTCCACCACCAGCTCCACCACCATATCCACCACCAGCTCCACCACCATATCCACCACCTGCTCCACCACCAGCTACACCACCATATCCACCACCAGCTCCACCACCAGCTCCACCACCATATCCACCACCAGCTCCACCAAAAGATCCTGTTTCACAGGAACCGCAGGCAGCATCAGCACCGCCTGCCTCCTTCCACCTTGAGAGAAAGAGGTTTAAATTGCAGCGATCAATAACGAATGCATCTCATTAGCGCACACAGTCATGCACAACTTACCCGCCAGCCCAAGAACAAGCTCTGTGCGTACTGTCAAGGGGATAAGCGACAGATGTCGCTGTCAAGTGGCAGGTTATGTATACCTATAGAAATATGACAAAAGCCCAGCCATTGTCAGGGATTGTGATGCTACACCATGATGCGGTTGAAGAAATACTGACCCTCAAAGCTCCTTACCAAGCCAGATTGTGATCCCTGGAACCTGAAGGCCTCCAGCATGAACTGTAGCTTATTCTCAACAGTACGAGGCATGAACTGGGAGGAGGAGCCTGTGACTCTAGCATCAATCATACATCTGCAAAAAGGGGAAAATAAGACCAGTTTAAAATAATAAGGAATTATTAATAATTAATTTTTGCCATTTAAAGTAGTTTGAAATTAAATGCTAAATATACTTTGATAAATTAAGTCAATCATGCCAGTTAACTTGATCAGGTATGATTGAGGTATTTAAATAAACCTGTTTACCCATTATTCTCTATGAAACTATATTTGGGGCTGGCATTCATGTCAGTTGACAAAGTAGCAATGCAGCTGTCCACGTAGATGCGAAGTGGCACGTGCAAGAACTGCTTCACAGTAGCCTCTATTTTGATCTGGTCTCCCAGGAAAAACTGGTTTACTGGCCTCTCGTACATCCAGTCATCTGTAAAACAGCGTTACATGGTTTGGGCAACCCTGCACAATTAGCCGCATCATAGTAAGGTGAAGATACAAACAGACAACCCACCAGTCATTAGTGTGAGAGTGAAGTACAGGAGCTCATCAGACACCTTAGTGGCAGCAAAAGGGATCCAGAGAGGGTCCAGGGGAAGGCTGCTCACATTGTGCTTCCTAGATTTATACATTATATAGATTATTATTATTATTATTATTATTATTATTATTATTATTGTGTGTCTTACTTAATTGTGCCTATATGTTAAATGTGACATATAACAGCATTTTGTCTCAGAAAGTGATGTTGAACTTTTGTCAAACTTAGCTTCCACACACTAATTTCCTTTGTTTCTCGAAAACATTACGTTCTAACGAGCCTACAAAGTAGCATTTACTGGTAAGATAGCTACAGTATCTTTAAAAATGGTGTGATGTCTCCCTAGATTTTTGGGGATATTGAATTTCATTATATGGGTACATTGTCATGGGAACTTAACTCTCCATGCCTAACCTATTCCAGAGGTTTAAAGCAGCTCTTTTGGTCAAGTGAACAGATGTTAACTCCCATAAGTGTGACCATTGAATTTCTGCTGTAGCTACAAAAACAATAATTTTAATGACATTATGTAATGTTTTTATTATGGCCTATTTTGATTTTGCACAGGCACAGATATTTTTCATATTGCGAAAACCTCACTGGATTTACTGCGGATTGAAAGCTATGCAGTCAAGTCTTTAACAAAAGTTCAATATCACTTTGAAAAAGGTGTGTTTACTGTATATGATTTTTAACGTTTAGATACTGTATTTGCATTGGATGCAACCATCTTGGCACTATTTTTATCCTACTTTAGTGCATTTACTATCCAAATCCCCTGCATATTGGACCAAGGCCTTCAAGGAGTTCCTCCCATAATTGAAATAAATTACATTAATTTGATTTATCCAGTACTACTCAACCCACCTGGGGTAATGGCATTCCACAAGAACAGTTGCACCAGTGTTCCTTATCACAGGAGTGCCCACTATGGTTTTTGGGCTATAGTTGAGATTGTAGGTGTAGATAAGGGCATCTTCAGTCATCTGGAAAATACATCAATATAAGTACAAACAAAACAACATTTTAATGAACTAGCACTAATATTAATCACTATACATTACCATCAATACGCTGCCACAATTCTGCAGTTCAGCTTGAAAGATCACCACTTGAGCGACATTGTCTTCAGCACTATAGGCACAATTTCCCAGAGTAAGGTCTGCAGGATCGATTGGCACACCGGTCCCGAACATATCCTTCTTTACTTCAACGTAAACGTCTTTCTCCCTGCATTCAACTGCCACGGTAACAGCAGCGACGGGATGCCTCAGCTCAAATGGGACATCACGCTTCGGTTCGGACGTGGGGTCTTTAGGGAACGTCCAGGTGAGCGGCTTCTCGAATGTTTGCAAGGATTGCTGAGGGACCAAGGGACTCTTAGGAATTTGCGGATATGATGGTGGTGCTGGCTTATTTACCTGTTCCCAATTCCAATTCTGTGCATCACACAAGACGCTGAGTGCAGCCACTGCCACAAGGCGGACAGCAATCCACTTCATTTCCATGGCTTTACACGTTCACCAACTGCTGTGAGATCGTATAAGACCCACAAGGTTTTATAACCATGTGAGCATGTTTACTTATCCGGTTTCCCCACCCACCAGATTCAACCAACCTTTAACCAATGAAATGAAAACCAAACCAAACAAAACCAAAAAACATTTTACAAAAACAATTACAGTAATAATATAAAACAAAAGACCATAATACTGAGGACTACAACTAATATTACAAATTTTATTATTTATCACGCATGTAATATTATTATGCTTTAAATGAATTGATCGTTTTGATAGGTGATTGCTAGAGTGATTAAAGATTAAATACATTTTGTACACTGTTTTATTTTAAACATTGAAATAAATGAATCACTACATATGCTACTTTTTTCTAATAAAGTGTTCATTTAAAAGTCAGTAATGAGTGGGTTATGAATATCACTGATTTTAAACTTTAAGTAAATTTTTATGTGAAAAGTTATCTAGACCTTAAGTTAGGTCTTTTTGCCCTAAATGTGTCATGTCAAAGTGGACAGTGAAGGTAAACATGTCAGCATGGCAACATTTTTCAAGGCCACATTTCAGAGAATATGATGGATGTCATGTCCAGACAAGCAGATTTGGCGAGGTGACCCTAAATTAGCCGTAGGTGTGTGTGTGTGTGTGTGTGTGTGTAAGTGTGTGTGTGAGAGAGTGTGTATGTATCCAGGGCTCTCTTGAAACACTCGATGACGTTTCGCTTCTACCTGGTCCAACGACCAACTATTACTACCAAATGTTTTTGCAGTTGAGACTGAGGTGGAATAGAAATAAAGTCAGTCCACTACATATATTCAAAAAAGGATTTGTCCATATTATTTGTTCCCATTGTCATTTACCTCATGGATTTTGTGCTGGCTCTCTCATATTCCTACATTGTCACTACATGCAGGCCTAGCTGGGTCACTTTACATTTCATTTTTATATACAGTATACATACAGCATTGTTTAAGTGTTTAAACAATAACTCAAAAAGCTCTAACTTAAAGTCCTGTGTTGGATAGGTATACAATACTGATCAAAGTTTGATTGAGATAGTTGTATGGACTTTTGCACCCTGCAAACTGTGTAACTTGTTAATTTGTCTCAAATGACCTGCACAGTGTGGGTCACAAAGATACGGTTGTTTGATTTGTCTGGGTGATTTTAATTCATGCAACAATGGATAGGAAGATACTGATTAATGAATGGTCATGCTAGTTAATTCAACTAAACCAAATAATTAAACTTAACTGTAATTGTAAATTGTGACCTTTTTGATAAAATTACTCTATTTAGAATTCCGAAAGAACAACTAAAAAACAAGACTTTTTCTTGGCAGCTGAGGTCATTAGAAGCGATTTGGGCTTTCGATTTGTAAACATAACCCCTCCATTATAAAAGCCAGCCCAGTTTTGTAACATTCTGGTGAGTATCTGGTGAACTCTGTAAATGATGATGAAGTGGATTGCTATTTGTCTTTTGACAGTGGCCCAGTCCTATCTGTCTAATGCTCAATATTCCCTGAGTCCCCAGCAGGCTGAGTCTCCTCAGCCCACAAATTTCATAACTCAAACATCCCAGCCTCCTTCTCTGCCCCCGATATACACAACACCACTCCTTCAAATAACACCCCTGGAGCCACCGCTGCAGCCACCCCTGGAGCCACCCCTGGAGCCACCCCTGCAGCCACCCCTGGAGCCACCCCTGGAGCCACCCCTGCAGCCACCCCTGGAGCCACCCCTGCAGCCACCCCTGCAGCCACCCCTGGAGCCACCCCAGGAGCCACCCCTGCAGCCACCCCTGCAGCTACCCCTGGAGCCACCCCTGGAGCCACCCCTGGAGCCAC
>JAODLI010000010.1:594780-609778 GCA_027575585.1 Percopsis omiscomaycus | reverse complement strand
TTGCCTTTACCAATGCCTTTGTGGTTCTATGACTTTATTGTGAATTTATTTTTATGTGCAATTCTCATCAGCCTCACCATGCCAATAAAGGAAAATGTGTTTAAAAAAAAACAAAAACTTAATAACAAACCTCTTCTTCATTGGTCTTCCTGATAACAGTTTACTTTAGCCACTGCAGAATAGTTATGGCCTCCCATCGACAGCACCACCCTGTTATCTGCCCCTAAAATGGAGTATTCTGATGTTATGACACTATATAAACACCGGATTACAGATTGGTTATCGTATCTGGTTTGCCTTTGCTCTTATCTAACAAAGTTTGGAATGAATCCGACTGGCAGAGGAGGAAACATCTGTCTCTTGTAATTTTCTATATAAAAAATTATTTTCAATAAAAAAGAGAGAGAAAGAAACCAAACTTAATTTAGCAGAGACTCCCTCTTTGATATTCATATCACCTGGGAGACACTGTAGCCTTTGTCTGTGTCCACAACTTGACTCCACACCATGAGCCTGCGAGTTAATTAAAAAGTTGAGGGGGACAAATTCATTAGCTCGATGGAGTGCTATATAAGGGCGGATGGTGTTCCTGATATGCGTTGGCGCCTCATTATGGCCGCACCTCCTTCCCCACCACCCCCCACCCCGCGACAGCTTACCCTGGAAGCTGAGCTCACACTGGGAGCCTCGGCTATAACCTTTTTTTTTTTTCCCTCTGTTCTTTTTTTTTCTTTCCTCCTGCTACTGGTGAAAAAAGCGAAATATGGAGAGAATGTGCATTAAACTTTAAGGCTGGGGGTCTGATTGTGTTTTTTATTAAGGCCGCTGTTTAGCCCCGGAGAAGAGCTAGGCTGGCTTTCATTTCGGCTCGGCCGCGGCGCTCCAGCGGGAGGTCTCTCTCCGCTTGCCCTTTCCACAGAATGAAACTGTCCCTGGAAATCTCCCCCCTCCCCATTGCTGTTTTTCCCCCTCTATTCTCTCTTTCCAAGCGCGATAGGATGGCGCTTTTTTATCTGTTATGTGTCTTTTTTATTATTAACTAGGAAGATAAGCAGCTATCTCTACTCCAGTTGGAAGTAAGTGGTAGCCTTGGAGATAATGCTGTTTGATGGGTATGTTCTTTCACTGGGACAAAAATTGAGATGGTGCTGTGGACAGGCGCGAAGCATTTTATTTTTAGGTTGTTGTTCTTTTACTCTTACGTGGTTGATGCTGGGGGAAACCTCATAACGGGATCTGTTAAAACGGAAGACTTCATTACACTGCTGTGTCTTTTCAGTCATTTGACCATAACCAACACATCCATGTAGTTAACAACAAGGCAAGCTTTTCAAACGCTAATTGATGGTGGCATCATTTCGATGTTTAGAGTTCAGCCAGCTTCGCTGAGAGCAGGTGTTGTGCTCACCTATATCTAGGGATAGCTCTTTTTGAGATGCTTAAAAGACAGCAGTAGATTCACGTGTGTGAAAAGCAGCCTTTAATAATACCATTAGACTATAGGAGCACGGTTTATTAAAGCCTGTGGATTGGAATATGAGAAATATTATCGGCAATGTACTATCATGAACTCTCTTTTCTTGGGGAAGGAGGTGATTCATAAAGAGCAAAAATATTTGAATGCTGAAGGAGTCATTCCCCTTATTAGGAATAATAAGGCTGCTACTGGTATTCATATAAATGCGTATAATTCTATCAAAATAATTAAAATTAAGTGACACCCTTAGGACTATCAGGTAGACAGAGAGAGAGAAAGGGAGAGAGAAACAGAGGCACATGAATTAAATGGTGGCAAGACGGTCTGGGAATGTCAGTCACCCCCCCACCGTGTTCCTTCAAGGTTCCCCCTGGCAGAACCCTCTCTCTTCTCCCTTTCTGGTCATTCCCTTAAGATGAGCGCCTGCTGATAATCTGTTGCCTGGGCAGAGCGCACTGCTACAGTAACGCCAAGTCCGGAGGACTTGTCAAAACTGGTGGGAGAAGCAAAGTCTGGCGCCATCATGATATCGTTACTCCCTCCGCTGGCTGAAATAGCTAGAGGCAAGAAGTTGCTATTCTGATCATCTCCTACTAAGAAACGAGGGCTGACTTCTTCGGTTATTTGTTGCTGCCTTGCCACAGCATGCTGCGATGGTCATGTAACAATGATATCCAGTGATTTCTTGCTCTTATTCGATCATATCAAAAGAATAACATTTTACTGTAGCGGTTTTTAGCCCCATTATCTTCGGTGCAGATGTTCATTCTGATTCTTCTCCGGTTGTGAAGTGGTCTTTCAAGAAGTACAGAGCGCAGCGGGCATTTCTTCAAAAAGTTTTTTTTTGTGTGTTTTTCGTACAAGCAGTCTATCGTATGCCCCCTTATGGGAGAAGATAATGACAGCGCTATTAAAATCTCAATCTCCCTATTCGGCATTCTTATTTCAGCAGTTTCTGCTTTAAAGAGTAATGAGGAACAGAAGGACAGTATTCTTCTTCCCCCCAAACTATCAACTTTGGGGACTGAATGTATTCTTCGCTAGATAATTAATGGCTACAGACAAATGGCGGTTGATTGAGCGACTCATCCCTCCATTTTCAATCACCATCTGCCGCGTGTTGCTGGCGAAAAAACAATGTTAATTACCTCAAGTGTGCCCAAGATGAGGCATATTAATTAGAACAACAAAAAAGGGAAACCTTGGAAACAATTCTGATGTCCCAAAATCTGTGCGCGGGTGGATGCAGGGTTTTTTGTTCGTTCATGAAGATTAGCAAATTAGCATAGCTAGTTGGATAAGAGTTCCCCTACGGTAATACTGCCTAACTGTTGTTCTCGCTAACAGAAATGACTATTGACGCACCCCACCTGCACTGTACCTTTACCGCGACTGTTCTGCGTGCCGCGCCTTGGGGCCGCAGTAGCGCTTTTTTTAGACTGCTGGGGATGGCAACTCTCTGCCACGTAGCCGGGAACATCCGCGAAAAAAAGATGAGTCGCCGGCCGCGACCGCAGGGACAAGCCAGCTGACAGGTAGCGTTAGGGCCCTCGGACGTAGACGGGAATGTTTTTGTGTGTGTGTGTGTATGCGGGCTCGGATCAACTCCGACCTGAGCCGAGAAAGATGGAAAGCACGATTTACTTGACGTGACAGGGCCGGGATGCCCTGGCTCCATGGGCCGAAACTGTGTTGCCACCTTGCAGGTACACCACCCTTCATCTCCACCTTCAGGTGGTGAAACTGGCAGGCAAGGCATCATACTGCTTCGCGTTGATTTCTCTGAGGCTAATGGTGGGAAGGGGGGAAAAAAACATGTAAATGTGATGATGTGATTGCCATATCATCAGTAATTATTTGGCAATCATCGAGTAGCATCAATAACCATTAGCATAATTTCCATGACTTAGTCCTTAATGAGTCAATTCAAAATACTGACAAATCAAATCTGCTCATTTCCTTCCTACAAATAACCCATTTACAGTAAGACATCAATTAGGAGCTCATTTTAGCATCGTCGAGTATTCACAGAAGTGAACATGAGCTTTGAAAAACACTCTTTTCACATCGTCAAGGTGATGTCAATGCTAGTTTGTATATATAGCCTGGATCCCACAGTTGGGTTCCGGCTATGTAATGGCTGAAGCATGGTTGAACTCGACCACTGTTGACAGGATGTCATGGGAGGGGAAAAAAGTGCTCCCTCTCTCTCTCTCTCTCTCTCTCTCTCTCCCTCTTTTATCTGCTCCTTGTCTTTTTGAGTGTCTGTCAGAGTGCTCCTGAAGGATCATTGGAGTTATGTCTAGAGTCATATCCCAGCCGCACCCTGACCCCATGAAAGAAGAGCACCCACAACCCAAGGCTGAACCCAGACATCATCACATGACATGCCAGGGTTAATGGTAATACATACAAACATTTGTTTGACCAATACACATCAGCGCGTGCGGAATACAGCAAGAGGATTTTGTATCTCTGGGGCTCAGCATTTCTTCATTTGAGTGATGTTATTTATTTATTTTTACCCTTGACAAAGCTTTCAACTCAGGGTTGTCGTGTGTTATTTGTCTTTTGATGTCATTAATGTGAGGGGGGTTTGTCAGTCCTGGTACCCCGCCCTTATACAGTATCAACATCACCATCTTAATGCATGCATCCACTGATGTCATTACGCTATTTAAATTGCTAAGCTTTTTCGGAAAACATCCGAAAACATCAAGAGGTGTGTGATTAACTCAGCCAGTCACAGTCACGAGCCAAATGAGTTTAGGTTGTGCAACGGGGGAAATCAGGGCACGGATGTGTGGCTGTGACTTCTTCAGCTGGCAAGAATCAATTGTTTTTGCGTTGCTGGGTGAGGTAAACGGTGTTTAATGTTTTCCCGCAGATGGCGTAATGAAAGGGACTTTGTATAAAATAATGGCTAAACAGTTTGAAAACAATGGTCACCGAAATCAGTTGTGGTGCATTCATATTGCTCTTTTAACTGAACAGCAAGGCTGTTAATGTCAAATGAATTACTCATTAACATCATATATCCTTTTAATCCTTGTTTTGTGTGCGAGATAATTTCTGAAATGCCGCCATTATCCGAAAGCATTAGAGGTACATTTTGTAATGGAACTTTCCTCTGTGTTTGAATTGTCAAAAATTTTGCCCCAAATCATCTTGACAAAAGTGCATTAAAATGCATGGACAGTCGAGCTATAATTACTGGGTAAAAATACCATATGCCTTAATCCACATGGTAATAACGCAATTAAAGCGATGTTTTTTGGGCTTGGTAATCTTCTGTGACAAGGCTTACAATTCAATTAACCCCATTTTAACACTTTGTTTCAACTTCCTGTGCAAAGCTAATTTACTCAAAACTTACTTCACTGTCTGTAATTACATCTTGAGAAATTTCCAATTTGACATCTATCAGTTGTTTATGTCAATGGAGCATTGATTTGCTGTGGTCTAAAAACCTTTATCCATTTAGATAGCTGAAAGAGGTACTCTGTTGAGAGCTCTATGCATAATAAAATGCTAGCAATGTACTTATTAATACTGTTTATTGGACTGTGGTGATCAGTGTTTGTAAATGAATCTATAAAGGACAAATTGAATGTTGTCTTGATACAGTGTTGTGCTTGATTGCATTTTAAACCCTAAACACATTTTTGTGACAGGATTACAGATGTGTATATACATCCGCTCTGACAGTTTGGTCCTGGTCCATGTTTCGATAATGTTACAGTGCAAGCAGGACTGTGCTAGCTCTGACATCTACCAAAGCCATGGATGTAACTCTTTTAATCACTCCTTTTTTTGTTCTCTGCCCTGAGCCCATGCTGGCTGTGGCATATTGAGCCGGAAAACTTTTCCATGTTCTCCCAGAGAAGGTCATTGGGCCAGCCCCAATCTAGCCCCTGAAACAGAGCCAGAATTTCCACTGCTGTCGTTCAGATTAGTGCTAGACGTGAGCGCCTTTGCTAAGCAAATCAGACACTGTGAAGGACAGAACCCTTCTTCCATTCAAGCACGCCCGCCTCTTGTTAAAGAGAGACAGGGCAATGAGTTGTAGGACAAAGGGAAGTTTGTAGGAAGTCACATTTCATAAACGGTTATTTTTAAATTCGACAAGCCTGTTAGTCATGTGGGATGAGAAGCAATCGTGGAGCTATAGGAGGAGCCTGAGGCTACAGTACATTGTACTGTTTGACCAGTGTGAAACATTTAACTAACTCATTTCAGCACTGAGGTTTTAAATGATTATTTAATGGTTATTTTTATATCTACCTCTAAGTGTAATGATTGGTCACTTGTAATCTATATATATATAAATAAAGGTGTAATCTATATAAAGCATCAGGTGCTTGCTCATATTCAACATGGTGCCCATTTTAAATTAGTTTTATGCGGATGTGGATTAGTTTAATTTATAAAAGCCTGTATGTGTTATCTGTGGGTGAAATTCAAATGACCCCTCTCACTTAATCAAGAGTAGGAAGGCAGGAACCTTTGCAGTTTTGTGCAAATAACATATGTATACTTGGTAGAAAAGAGGCCCTTTATGTTCCCTGGTGTCAATAAATTATCTCCATATTCTAAGAAATAAAAATGGTGCTGCTTTATTAAGCAATGTCAAGATGTTGCTAGTAAAACTGTGTGCCGAATTCAAATGAAACTGTTCTCCGTTGTCACTAAAACCATGCGTGTCTGTTGAGCCTTGCTAATGTGCCAATATGCTAATGCTAAAGTCTATGAAAATAAAACTCTTGGAATGGAATCCTGTTCTAAAAGAAATCTTCAGGTACTTGTCACTTTGGGAAAACATGGATATCTTCTGCGGTGACACGTACGTGCAGACAAACATTTTGAAAGGACATGGACCTCACGGGGACATCACTGGGTACGTAAGACATGTATGCTACTGTATGTCTGCATTGTGCACGCGACGCCATTTGGACATGGAAGGCAAAAATAATTCAAGAGTTGTGTTGTGAGCGCGAACAGTTTGGTGGGTGAATTGGTATTGATTCAACTCCATAGCACTTGGAAGGACAAACTTGCACCTGGACTCAATCAATGCTGATTGGAGAATGGCAGCTTGCCTGCCTGCATGCAACACAGCTGAGATAACTGCTCTTCCAAATGCACAGTTTTGTCAAACTTGGTAATGTTTCCCACTTTCTATTCAGCTTTAGGAACATTTCAGGGACATAACAGGTTAGGACCATCCTTATTAAGTTTACCGTTACCTTTTTTAATTTCCTCATTTCCTTTCATTTCCTTATTTGGCTTCAATATTATAAAATGTTCTTATCGAGTAACTTTGTGTCATTATGTGTTAGGTGTCAGTGTCTACAAAAAAGGAAACTATGTCCACTTATCATAAACAATGTCTGAACTTATCCCACTGACATTTCATCACTGTATTTTTTGAAAGAAAATGTATAGGAACGTATAGAAACAAGTTTTCTATCTACGGGCAAAGCTAATTAAAGTTGGATATGTTTGCAGTTTATGAATAGTAACTGTGTTCACGTGATTATAGGTTCTTTTATGTTAGAACCATGAACATTGCAAAAACGTAGTATGATGTAGCTCACACACACATACACGCATATATCAAGCTAGAAAACCCAGGAGCACATTGTAATTTTTGAAACATCTAACACTTGATGTATTTTCTATTATAGCCCAGCCTGGCAGAATGACAGAGAGGAACAGAGCAGGGCGCAGGGGGTGGAGCGGCTATTTTTACCTGAAACCCAGGAGTGTACGGAACACAGAAGGTGAGGTGGTGGTTAGGGGGGGGGGGGGGCTAGAATTTGGGAAAGGCAATTGGGTAACGTTAATCATCTAGACAGCAGCTACATTAACTGTGCATGAAGCTCAGTCACCGAATGCTGTGCTCTGTACAAAAACTGCGTAATAATCAGTCAGCGAAAACACGAGATAGGTAATGTTGTCATTGTGTATACGACTGCCAGAAAGCTGGACGAAGGAAAGTATGTGCGTCTGTACAGAGTTGATACACCGTTACCCTGACTTGCTCTCGTAGCTGGAGTGCTCGCAGCGAAGCCTCCATGGGCCCCCCGAGGGAATAGGCCGTGTTTTTCTAGCTCGTGTTTTTTTTTCGGGGTTGGGAAAACACGGTGATGAAAACGGATGAGGCTACAGCGACACAGTTGCTCCTCGCGGCACCCCCGTCACACACTAACATCATTACACTTTCAGCCCCAGCGCCTTGCGACAAAACTGCATATTTACAATGTGCGTGTGTATCCACTATTGTCTTGTTAAAACTTTTTTCCTACAGTGGCAGCCTTCCCACCAAAACCAAAGGCAATATCGTGGCATAATACGTGCCGGGATAATACGTACAGATTTGGAGAGTGCTGATGAGGCACATTTTGCAGTGCAAGCATGTGAGTTGCACAAAAGCAGAGCACGCACCTCTGAGAGACCGAGGGGGGCACACCTTTTGTTATTATTTTCGGAGGCACAGATTCGTCCTGACCTACTTTGGGAGCTGGGACCATTGAGGCGCGGTATTCCAATGTTTATGAAATCTGTTGCTTGTTGGTTTTAAGGGATTTCCAGACACATTATGCAGGCGGACTAGAGGGCTAGAATTAGAAGTATTCAGTTCAGGTTCTACGTATTTTAAAGAATCAATCGTTACCGCTTGTCTAGGTGCGACAAAATGAAAGAATGGAAAGACTTCTCCCTTCAAGATGAACATTGTATCTTTTTTTTTCTTTTTACCCTAACTTGATTGGATATCTGACTGGGAGTTGGAGGATAGATTAGTTGATTGGTTACAATTCATAAGTGATCTTCCTATAAACAATCATTTTTTCAGAGAGGAATCTTGTGCTATTTCAAAATTAGTCCAGCACTTCCGGGTCCAATCAGACCCAAGGGAATACAAAACTGGGAAAAATGTACATTTCACAAGAGAGGGCCTTTAAATCACTACACGGGTAGTGACGGGTAGTGAAGATAAACGGCACTGGTCCACTAGAGATAGGCAGAACTAAATATAAGCACCTGTA
The DNA here is from genome assembly GCA_027575585.1 of Percopsis omiscomaycus. Lineage (NCBI taxonomy): Eukaryota > Metazoa > Chordata > Actinopteri > Percopsiformes > Percopsidae > Percopsis > Percopsis omiscomaycus. The sequence goes on along the minus strand of JAODLI010000010.1, from coordinate 601,252 downwards.
TTGGCCCATGCGCTGCCCATATGCTGACATCATTTAAGTGGCTTACTGTAGATAACCTGGGAAGTTCAAGATTGTAGTTTTTAATCTGCTCCCAACTTCCCTATCCTGCTGGATTGCCAGAAAGGCATCTTAAATATGAGCATATGAACTCAGGATACTTTCTGTCTGCGGAGGTTGTTTACAAGTGAGGATTTTGAATCGGTAACACCAGTCTGTGACAGCCCCATGCCTGCTTCCCCCCGGCTTCCAGAAAGCATCTCCAATGACAGTAGCTGTGAGTTGAGTGTCGTACTCGCTCCTCTTGACAAGTACCTGTCAGGGATAGCTGTCATTATTGTGTCATCTGCATGGCCTAGCCGCACCCGTCACCACCATTTTACAGTAATCCCGGGTGCTGGCAGGCAGCTGCGCCACTGCAGCGATGGTTAAAACATGTAAATGTTCATCTTCCTTATGATTTGTCAGGTTGCCGAGGCAAACGTGCCCCCCGGGTCTCCTGTCGATATTGATTGAGAAAGAGAACCACCCACGGGCCCCCACAAACCTTGTGGCACTACAATAGCGCTTTCTGCGCAAGTGGCGTCCGTGCGGTGAAGTGCTCATTTCGGGGCGAGTGACCACTTTCGGTAAAACGGAGAATTAGGAGCCAGTGAGTCAGGACACACGGCTCCCCTGCAGGGCTGCAGATAGAGCACTCTAAATGTAGAGTGGCCTTTGTAGCCATGTGTAAAATATGATTTGGTGAAGGGTGTCATTTGAAGGCTCCCCAGCTCTCTCGTTATGACAACCCCCCGAGCGCGAGCGCTCTCTCTCTGTCTCTCTGTGTCTCTCTCTCTCTGTCTATCTCTGTTTCTCTCTCTCTCTGTTTCTCTCTGTCTCTCTCTCTCTCTGTCTATCTCTGTTTCTCTCTCTCTCTGTTTCTCTCTGTCTCTCTCTCTCTCTCTCTCTCTCTGTGTCTCTCTCTCTCTCTGTTTCTCTCTCTGTTTGTCTCTCTCTCTCTCTCTCTCTCTCTCTCTCTCTCTCTCTCTCTCTCTCTCTCTCTCTCTCTGTGTGTGTCTCTCTCTGTGTCTCTGTCTCTCTCTCTCTCTCTCACACACACTTACACTCTCTGTTAGTGTCCTCCCTCTATCTCGCCCACCCTGTCAGGCTGTATCTCCCAACACACACTCGCTTGCGTATCCAGACTCCCAGCGGCTCTTTTTATTGGTCCGCTTCAAACCCAGACGCTCCCGCTGCGGGGGAAAAAAGAAACGGTGGGAAGGGAAAGGGAAGGGCAGCCAAGCAAATTGTAGCGTCAGGAATAGCTCTGACGCAAAATGTAGACACTATCATTCCCTTTACATCTCTTTCTCTTCCCCCCTTCTCCTTCATCTCTGTATATTTCTGCCGCATTATATTTGTCTGTCACACTCGCAGACAAACTAACTTTCCACCCATCTCCTCCTCCTCCTCCCTGTCTCTCTGTCATGTGACGGGAGTGACCTAGTTCTGCGTTTAACCAACAGTTGAACATTTGAATCGGAAAAGAGGGCGAGCCTGTAATCCATGCAGTTGTCAATGTGTTTGCCGCGGTGAGGGGATGCGGGGGTGCGACGCTGGCGTCTCGCACCCGGTTTTCAAACACCAGATAATGCATGCGCCCCGAAAACCTGATTCCCTGTGACGGCTCTGGCTCCCGTAATTGTCTGCGGATTCCTGCCGCGTTGAACTTTTGCCACGGTACAGGTGAATGCATAATTCTGCAGCCCTGACACACTGTGCTCTTCAAGAAGCTTTCCAAGTTGGAAAATGTCAAGCTACCCCAGTTTGCTCTATTTTTTTTTCTTTCCCCCCCCCCCGTAATCAATGACAACTCATATTTTTGCAGTTTACACAGACATTGGCGCGAGGAGAGGAGTATAAAATGCCGCCATGCTGACTTTACGCCTGACAAATAACATCCATGCGTGTTTCTGACACCGCAATTTACACTTATCCACACAGGCAAATCCTCGCCTTATTCAGATACATTTCCAGTACAGACCTATTTTGCAAATCAATCATGCGGCACAAAATAGTGGTGCCTGAGGCTTATATTTTCTAACTGCCACGAGTCAGAAGCCAAGCAAAAAAAGGAACATTGAGCTTGTGGCAGGGCGTTTAAAGAGAATATGAATGAAAGTAGAATGCCGTTTTTATATTATATATATATATAATAAGGCCCCAAGGCTGGCGAACATTACAACGCTAACGTTTTACAGCCACTGGTCTCCTCAGAGAGAGAGTGCAGGGGGAGAATTTGTCATGAATCAGGGCGCCAGGCTTGCTCTCATGTGATAACTCCTCACAGATGATTTACCTGATAAATAGGGGAGGTGCGTGTCTGTCCGGTGTGCAAGTGCATGTTGGTGGGGATCCATCACCGCAAAATAGATTGAAATCCGACCGGCACTTTTAATAAGAAGTGGCTGCGATGAAGCATGATGAAAATATCGCTCGCAAAATATTTCACATTCACAGCAGACAGACGTGGGCCTGCATCGCAAAATGACGTCTGCTTCAGTATAGCTCAGGTGTACAAGGGGCACTGTACATTTGGTTTGTGGCGTTAGATTGACAAGGAACGCTTCAGACCCATGCAACCTGCGAAAAGTGCAAGAGCAAGTCGCTTGGAGGGTCTGGATCCATGGCTCAATGGTCCATGTCATTCCTCTCGTCATGCGGTTATGGATGTAAACCGGCAGTGGTTGAGACGTCGCCTGTCACCACAGGCTCCGGTTATTTCTAGCTATGCTGAGCTCATAGATTTGTTTTCCCACTGAGGCAATGCCGCAGGTGTTAAATAGCGAGCCCTCCCAGTGGAGTGTACCAATTTAGCCGGGCTAAAAGCAGTGACACCGTTTTGTTAGGACAGAGATAAAGTGTAAGCAACGCCTCGTCTTAATGGAATATTGACGGAGTAACCAGGCTTCTCCAATGCTGGAGATGCAACGGCGGCTGCAGTGGGAATACTTTTAAGTCCCCGACTTTTGAGAATCCTTAACTGACCCCTGCTTTGTATAGTGAGCGCACTTCAAAGATGCCGCATACATTAGTTTTAGGGAGTTATTCAAATATGTTGATCCCTTTTGGCCCTTCATAAGCATATTCATGGTATTTTGTCACACAAATGGCTGCTGGTTATTGAAGCATAATCAAACAATGAATTGCAGCATGCCACCATAAATGGTTTAGAGCCAGATAAAAACATTTAGGCATTTATGTGTTAGAACCATCGCGTCACATTGCATTGTATGCGTGGATTTCACTGTTTAGAATTTGCTAAATGCAGACTTGCAGCTGTTAACAATGTTTTATGATACTAATTTGTAAGACATAGAATAGCAGTAGTGGAAAAAAATGTGTTCAGCTTTATATTTAAAAATGGACTCATTAGCTTTATATAGAAGAGCTCTTGTAGCCCTGTGATAAAAGCTCATGTTTTTCTTCAAAGAAAAGACTTTGATGTTTTAAACTCAGTGAATTCGAACCACTTTGATTTTAGGTACAAGACTAGCCTGCAGTATGATTTGGCGTGTCGATGCATATCTCCAATAAAAATCAGCGAAACCGGCAAACAGCAGTTTTCCAGAACCATTACCCACAACAAGACCTATAAGTTAACTTAGCGCAATTAGAATCTGAGCATTGCCTCTTAAATATATTCTGGATGCGAATCCATTATTTATGCATTTTAATGTTGGGTAGTGCTAATTCCCAATAGTTTCATTAAAAAGCCAACCATAGATTACCCACGCAGAGAAATCAATTTCTTAAAGCATCCATTTGCACCATTTAGCAGAACTGGCAGTGGCGGCTGAGAAGACAAATGTTGTTCTTTTGAAAATTGCTGTGTGTTTGTGTGTGTGCACGCACACGCCTCTGTGCGTGTTTGTGTGTGTGTGTGTGTGAGGGCAGATTGTTCTAACATGTGTGAATGTGTTCAGCATAGCATGGAACTTGCCGCTTGTAGATATATATGGAAGCAATATGTTTCTGTTTATTTGCTAGCTGTGGTGACAGAGCCTATAGGGCCAGCAGGCTGCCTCCACACACCAGCCAGAAGATAACACTGATGATTTAAAAATGTTAAAAAGTAGAAGTAGTAGTACTGGTGCGTTTTACAAAGGTGATACCTCACCAAAGGGTTTTCCTTAAGCTTTTGATGGAGCACGCACATAATAATCAGATCGGGTTTGGTGTAAAATTATTAGTTTTGAATCGTTTACATCGCAGGAGTCCCGCTCAGGCCGGGATAACATGTGTTGTTCAGATTCTAACTGCACGGTACAGTATGTGTGAAATTAAAGCCATGTTGTTTCACTAGACACATTGAGCTAGATTAATTCTCTCTCACACAATCACACGCGCCCTTTAATGCTTCCTGGAACACACTAGCCAATAGAATCGATGGCTTTCTAAAAATATTTAGACCCGGCACATGGAGAAGAGACCCCATCCTTATTCTATTGTGGTACACATGCACAAATAGACCGCTGATGGGATTGAGCGGGCCTTAGTTATCCAGGGTTATGTAGCCTTGATGTCGAGGTGATTCCATCGGCCCGGTCACGGCCCTCGGTAACTCCATCCCTGCCGCAGAGCTTTTAGTTTCGCCTCTAGTAATGCGAGGCTGAGCTCCTCTCACGGAGAATAAGACCTCCGGATTCACAATATCGCCCGTGAAAGGCAGCATGTTGCTCGCCAGAGACGCTCCCTCCTTTGGAAAGTGATTATGTCGGAGTATTCTTTTTTCGGTTGCCAAAGTTTCAACGGAGGACTCCCAACCGCCATCGCTTTGTTTGCATTAGGCTTTCTTCACAAAGCCATTTTGATCGCTATCTGCACTCAGGGAAGCAAAAACAGTCTGGATGTGTCAACTGTTGTCTGCCGGCGGCTCAGAACCGCACAGCGTCTGACCCGGTTTTCACTGATGCCGGCGCACGCGGGGATCTGTCACCGTTGCCTCCAACCCTTGAGGAACGTTAAGTATTGCCTAATGGACTTACAAAGACGACGGCAGGCCCCGCGCTCGCAATCTCTTTATCTCTTGTCTGTCTATCTGCCCCGCCCATCTCCCCCCTCCCTCTCCCGGCTCACTTTTTTGGTGGAACACATGCAGACAAACGCGCACACACTCTCCTTTGCTGTAACCTAGCCACTCTCACACTGGTCTTCCCTCAGGTCTTGTTATGGCATCAACGGTGTATTAAATAAGCGCAGATAGGAGTGAATGGCTGTGTGCATGCTGATGTGCAAACAGGCAAAATCCTTGGTGCGCGCTCGGCCGCTTGCAATGATAAACAGACAACTATTTGGGCCCCGGCTTCCTCTAGGCTACAGTACATATGATAGCGGGCAGCTGACAGCCAATATCAGCTGCTTAGCATTGCGCACAACGGGCCAAAGTTCGCCCTTGAAACGGGAGAAAGCAGAACTCTAAGAGACAGTGATGGAGGATGCGAGGACGCTTTCCATTATCGATCCATGAAATTGGACCAGGAACCGGGTTGTAAGATGTCGAACTTCCCCGGCTGCCTGGCTGCTGGTTTCGCTCTCCTGCGTGGGGGCTTATCAGCTTCTTATTTCTTGGTAATATATCCTTCCTGTACTGCGACTAATAATATTAATATTACCCTTCTTTCCATAGTTTGAACTGGGAAACGTCCTGCTACTTGGAAATGTGAAAAGTGTAACGGAGCAATGTGAGAATTCCAAGTCAGAATTGCAGGTAAGATTTCTCTGGGGCGAGCTTTCCAAGATATCTTAACCTGACGTCACTGTAACATGGCTAGGCACTTTTTTTTTTCACTTGAAAACACGTCTCTTCAATCGTCTCAATGGAGCACATTTAGCTCAGAAGTGAAATTACCAATTCGGAACTACAAAAAAAACAAATCCGGCTTCAAAAGCAAGATTTGTCCGAGCTTCCCCAGCCAATACATGATGCTAGTCAAATGTGCACTGGTCAGCAGGATGTTGGCAGGGGGATACATAGGGGATTTACGTTGGGAATATACCATCTCCACCATGTTGAGCATTATCAGGGGCTACACTGACCCGACACTCTGTCTCTATAAGCCAACAGGCAGTAATGAGCCTGTGCATTGTTTTGGTCCTTGACTTCTCTCCTGACCCTACCTGCATTGCCTCACCAAGGCTGTAGGCTGCAGCTGTTACTAGGCAACAGGGTGTGTGGTTGTATGTGATTGGGCGGGGCAAGGGTGGGAGTGGGTAGGTCATAAGAGTGGTGAAAGATTTGTACACACAAATACAAATACACATACATATTTACTCACGTAAAGGATTATTAGGAACACCATACTAATACTGTGTTTGACCCCCTTTCGCCTTCAGAACTGCCTTAATTCTACGTAGCATTGATTCAACAAGGTGCTGAAAGCATTCTTTAGAAATGTTGGCCCATATTGATAGGATAGCATCTTGCAGTTGA
>JAODLI010000010.1:582726-594680 GCA_027575585.1 Percopsis omiscomaycus | reverse complement strand
CCAGTGGCCATCTCACACACACAAAGCCATCTTGTTTGATGGAATCGCTCTCTTGCCAGGGATCGCAAACTCCACATATGACGTCACACACACACACAAAATGTATTTTATCTCGCAGATACACAAAGGCGGACAAACACCTGGTCTATTACCCTCCACCAATCTCCATCACTGAACTCGGTATTACCTCTGAATGCCACTCTATCCTTGAAAGACTATCGGTGTCGAGGAGGGCACCGCGGGGTCTCGTGTCGCTCTCAGGAGGAGATCCCATCACGGGTTATTTTCAACCCCGCTGAAATCCATACGAAGGGGTCACATGACAGCCGTGGAACCCTAGCTTGCGCTCATGAAAAAGGAATGGGGTTAAGTAAAAGTCTGCTCCCTGCGCCTCTTTACCCTGAAAGTGGTCCGGGCCATTAGGAGTGCTTCCAGTGATTGCTCCTTTAAAGAAAGGCGGGGCGAAGCGAATGACAGCCATATACCCAGCCATGACACCACACTCACCAGCTATTCCCCAGCGGGTAAAGCCACATCGATATTCAGCTGTGGTATGATTCATGCCATTGGTGCCAACACGTCTTGTTCTGTTCGATAGGTATTAACTGCCACGTTCAAAATTTAATAAGATATGAACATGGTGTGGAACTGGAGTTGAAGGCAATGAAGCACAGTGTAAAGTATTTTTAAATAATTTTTTCTATTGTTCCAGAAGACTTTAAAGCAGTATTGAACTTTTGTTAAACTCTCAACTCTATAGTTTCCTTACCTCAAGGCCACGCGCTCACATTTTGCATAAAATGATCCCTCGCTTGCGGAATGTAATGGGACAGAAACTGAATTAAGCAAAAGTTCCATTCCATATTTTGAGGTTTGAAGTTTATCTTGATGAGGTGGAAAGGTGTGAGAGGTCCATCTAGCTATTATTTCTACCTCACTAAATGGGAAAGACATCAAAACGCAAACATGACATGAAGGTTGCAGATGATTTCAGAAGACCTACTTTGTTATGATCGATTTGGCTAGCCATAAACGTATTCACAAAAGGACAGTGATACAAACGTCTGGGTTTTTTAACTGACGCGAAACAATGTGGAATAAAAGAGGAGGTGAAATTGAAAGATGACGAGAAAATGAAGAAAGAACAAGAGAGAGAGAACAGAGTCGCTACCCATCTTCACGTTCCTCAGGAGAGAATAAAATGTGGGGAAAAAAACAACTTCTATTTCTATCTATTGGACCAGCCAAAGGCACATCAACTATTTTCTCTGCCTTTCTCCCCATCGTCCCTGAATGCAATCATTTCAGAATTGATTTTCATGGCTCAGGGAGAAATAATGGGAATTCTTTCTAATGTAGAAAATGTATGTGTTCCTTTTGGTTAACCAGGATAGACGATATTTCAAGCTTGTCAGTTAGGGGAGTAAAATATCTTTAATCTTTTGCTTGACTTTTTCCTCTCCCCCTATTCCTAGTGTCTAAAATGACAACTCATCACCTCGAGAAAAAAATAAAAATCAATCGCATAATTTCTGATTCCTTCGAATCCTGGAACGACTGAGAAAGTTTGGCAGTTGTTTTTTTTTCCCGCAGCCCTGCGGTCCAGCTTTGTCTATGTTTTGAGGAGATAAAGCTGGCACGCCAACCAGCAAATCATTCTTCATAATGACGAGAGGGCGGGGGCATGACAATTGCCTTAACATGCCCCAGTTAGCGCTAACTTACACATTCTCATACCCACCCCAAAATCACTCCCACATATCTCATTGCCACGGGGCTGCAGTTAAAATCTCCATGTCTCCACCGTCCACCCTAATATGAAAAGCACACGTCGCCCACGAGCCTGTTCCATTTCCCGCCAATCGTAACCCCCCCTTCCCACACAACTCAGAAGTAAAAGCAGAGGCAATCCGCAGGCAGCAGCCCTCTCCTCTTGGATGAGCCCAAATCCATTTACCTAGGGCTTATCCATCAGCAGCTGTCGAGTGTGTAACACACTGCCCAGGTGCCATTACTGTACCATTACACACCAGATTCCCCCAGTTTATTACCACTATAGGAGCGTGTCAACTATTATTAATGATATCTCAACCCCTGCCGATGAAAGAGACTATTGATTAACAGAGGGGAGGTGAGCAGGTTGGGGATCGCCCAGACGTTGCCTATGTTTTTTATTTTTTTTTACCCCACTTCTATTTTAAGGTAGCTTTTCAGCATCGCCAAGCAAACTGGGACAAAGTGTGCTGTATAAGTTACACAGTTGCTGCTATTTGACAAAGTAGATTTGCTTCCGAGATTCAGGTCAGCAACTCTTCCGATGCGCGTCGCGAGTAGCCAATTATTCACCGTATACCGCCGTAGCGGCACGTGTCATCACTTGGCTAACTGGCGTTGTACGTTCTTTTTGACCAGGTTGTTTCGCATTTCTATTTCAAGAAGTTAAAAATGCAGACTCAATCCACATTTATTCAGACACAGCAGCTTGACGAATGTCAATCTAATGGCAAATCATTGTTTTCACTCAAAGATTAAGAAAACGATTCCACCGGCTTGACACTCGCACAACACAACACAACGTCAAAAGCAATTAGTTGTAAACATTATCAGGGCAGCGCTTTGTTAATTTATCATCGGCCAATGTCTGGAGCAATCTGCAAGTGGCCACTCCCAGCTCTGATGGGAAATGGTCCATTGGCCCTTATGTTGACCAACAGAATATCAATCAGTATTTAACTACACAAAGTAAATGAAAGGGAGAGGGCGAGATGGCAAATAGAGGGAAATAATGCCCAGGAGTTTTCTATAGAGTGTTTTGCGTCTCTCCTCTACTGACAGATAGAGGAGAGATGACTGCATTTGACTGAGAAAGTAAACAGGCTTTGTCTGGCAGCAGCAAGAGAAGTTTTGTGACATCCTTGGCCTTTATCTGACAGGTACCCAAAAAATTCCCTTTTCCGATAAGGGAAAAAGTGGTTATTAAACTGCAAAAAAGAGGAGGAAAGCCACACGCCAGAGACTGTGAGAAGTAAAAAGTAGCACTTTACTGTTAAAAGGACACAAGAGACAGACGATGTCCCATTTCTATCTTGTCGTCTCTCCTTTTCCCCTCCATTTACTGTAGCGGCAGATCAAAGGTAGTGCACAGCCATAACCCGGCAAGGTTATTCTGTCAGTATTGCTGTCTTATCAAACTGAGTGAAAACCTGTTGGATTTGTCTGCAAGCTTAGCACGGCACCAGGCTTTACGAATCTTGGCAGTTGTGATTGCTTAGCTTTTGAGAGGTCATCTTGTAGCAGAAGGAACATTTGGGGCCTTGAATGGAGGCTGTTTTGTCACCAACCACTTGTAGGACTACACAACAATTTAAAATAGAAGTTTTTCCTCACATTAGTGGCTTAAGATTGACTCGGAACAAGGTATGTTGCCCCTGTGGTTGAAACCAGCGTTACGAAATAGTTGTTTTGTTTGAGTGCTTGGTTGAGTGCTGAGAGGTTCAGGAGCAGTAGTTATGGTTGCCATTTCTGGGTTCTGGTGGCGCTATTACGCATGGGTGGGAAACATAAAGACAAATTATTCTTATGTAAAGTAGAATTACATTTAAGGTATATCTTCTTGGAAATGATTCAAATAAAAGTTGTCTATTACAATACTAGAGTAAATTAGTTTATTTTTGAGTTATTAGTTTATTTCGTATTGAGTAACAAATATAACAAAACACATACTGTATCTATGTACTGTAATATGGCAAAATGTTACACTGTTTTCTGTCTGATATCTTTAACACATCTTTCCCAGAGTAAACTAACCTAATACCCCCAAATCAGGGCCCTATGTCACAAAGTAGGATTTAGAAAGCCTCGTGATACCATCCTGATCTGGCAAGCTACAGTTTGATTTCACCGCGAGTATCAGCCTGGAACTCCTCAATTCAAAAGCGCTTGTCGCCAGTCGAGAGGACAGTCGGCGAAAAAGCGGCCAGTGGAAGTTTTTTCTAAGATGAAGACATCAACGTATGTCGGCTGATTGCCATTACCGCCATTACAACCTATATACGATGGCTTCGCTTCAGAAGGTTAGTGTGGCAATCTCTGCAGTTTTAGAAGAAATAAAGAGTATAACCTCAACCCCAACAGACAACAGCATTGAAGGTTTTATTCCATGGAGAAGATGTATTTTGCTGTGCTGCCGACTGGTTATGGGAAGAGTTTGATCTATCAGTTAGTGCCATTAATAGTGAACAAGATGGGGCAGACAGAGAATCCCTTTGTCATTGTCGTGTCGCCAGTTAATAAAAAATATAAGATTTCACACAAGGATTAGTATTGCAATTCTTTATGGTGTTGGTAACATTTATTATAGCCTCTGTGGCGTTTTAGAATGCATCAGCTCACGACCCCATTTGTCTTTGTGTTATAAAAAGTACCCTTTACACGAAGATTTGTCTTACAAAAGACAGCATGTGTCATCAACAGACATTTTGCCTAAAGTCTGTTGATAAATACTGCATGTTCGTTACTGTTTACATTGCACACTTTAGCTGACGTTACACGTTATTGGTTGAGATGACGGGTAGTGTAAGGTATACATATGTAGTGAAGTTTAATTAAATAAGTTTGATTAAGGAAGTTTGAATGAAATGTATTAGCACTGCCTTTATGAAAACTGCTTTTGAATGGAGGGGTTCCAGACTGATACTTGCGAAATCAAACTGGTGCTCGCAAGATCGGGATGGTATCACGAGTCTAGGATTTAGCTATCTATCAAGAATTTGTGAGACATCACCCTGGGTTTTCTCTCACGGCGGTGGATTTGTTCTTACCAGGGTATAACTTACGCTGTACCTAACCTGCTCCAGGGCAGGTTATGTTCAGGATCACTGATCCTAACCAGCTCTTGGACCAATCAATCAGCTGTCAGGAAATGTGCCATTCCAACATACCGATTCCCCATCCCTGTGAATTTAGGAATAAAATTGTTACAATGGCTGAGCAGGGCATGGCTTTCTCTTATGATTTTTGGAGTAAATCACATCTTTCTAGCTTTATTTCAACCTTCAAGTGCCCATTCTTTATATGCCAACCTGTAAGCATCCTTGAGCAAGATTCCAAGAGAACACCTTGCAACTGAACTCACTATAAGTCGTTTTAGATAAAAAGCATCTGCTAAATGATTCATTGTAATAATAATCATACTGCAAATTTCTAGTCCGCCTACTCAGCCAAACGACTCGACAACCCTCCCAACAGCTATCCTATCATTTTGATTCCCTTTTGATCATTTGAAAACACAGCTGGCGTGAGCATAGCATGGCGGGAGATGCCCACCGTGTTGTGCTACTGTGGCTAAACCACTGGGATTGTACTGGGAGATTGTAGGATCACCTAAACGTACATCTCCCTGACAGGCTTTCTGTTGTGCCAAGGCCACCACGCCGGGACATGCCAGGGGACTCATCTAAATTTTAAATAGGTATAAATTATTCATTTATGACTAATGCTGACTAATTGTGGAATTTTTTTTTCTTTCCTCCTGCATGCCAAGAGAGAAAGGGGAGGATGGCATGTCAAAGCGATGCTGCTGTACTTTAGAGTATAGAGACGACACTTGGAACTTGGTTGATGAAAGGAGGTTTCTCAGTGGATTGTCTGTCTCACACGAATTTGCATCAAAAGAATTTGTACCTCTGTCAAGTAGTACATCGCTCACGGTGCTTTTCCTGTGTGTGTGTGTGTGTGTGACGGCAGCGATGATCAGCATTAGACTTCATGTTGAGCAACCAATCCAAAGCCCCGGCATTTGCCTAAAAACAGGTGTTTTTAGTAATGGCCTGCCAGTCAGGAATTGACTTTGATCTCTGTACAATCGCTTCCTATTTGCTGAAGTGCCATTCATCGCGGTGATAATGTCGCTATTATCTGGGATGTTTCTATCTTTGTTTTGCAAAGGCAGTGCATCTAATGATGACAACGCAGTAGGTTCCACCCCCCCTTCCGAGTACTGTTATTACATTAACCGTCGTCTGCGACCCTGGGTACGTGCCCAGGGTCCCAAGTTTGAAACGATGACCAGGCTGTTTTTGGAAATGTTTTGCAAAACCAACCAGCCAACGATAGTACAACATGCATGTTGTCGAGAGACGCTCCCTTTGTCAGCATAGGCCCAAACGCTGAATGTGCAACTGACTGAACTGCTTGAAACCTGATTACACAGCAGACCGTGACTAAAGGTATTCTTGGAAAACGCATTAACTTTGAACCTTCCACTCTTGGCCCCGCTCTCTAAAGGCACAAGGACTTTGGCAGTGGCACGGGGGGGTCGTAAAGACGTGTCATAATGTCATACCGGGAAGCCAAAGTCACACGCCTTTTCTACAGGGAAAGGCAAAATACTCAGGAAAGTTGCGTTTACTTTATTTATGCACCAGTTTCCAGGAAAAATGGGGACGTCGCGAGACTCTAGGTTGGAAAACAGATGGTCAAAGGAGATGGGGGAGTGGCACTCTGTCACAGGGGGGAGAGGAGAGGTGTTTTGGGGAGGATAGGTGTGGGGGAATATTCTGCCGTACTCCCCTCCCTGACATTGGTGGCAGCATGTATCGTGAGGGGGGGGGGGGGGCTCTATGGACCCCAGCCGCTACTTTATAGCTAATGAGGAAAGAGGAGGGTCACATCCCTGTGGGAGTGTGTGTGTGTGTGTGTGTGTAGCAGAGAACACAGTACTGGCTCTAAGAAAACACAAGGCCCTGGGCGTTCCCATTGTCCTCTTTACGTCACGTGCATGAGACAGGAGTGCATGAGGGGGAGCTGAAAAGGAAAAGGGCAGGGGGAAGGGGGGGGGCGCGAGGCGATTTGGAGCCCTAAACAGCCGAGTCACTGTAATCCCACGCGCTAATCAGGCCCTGATCTCAGCTGATTTGGGCCTGTCCATCACTACTCACGCGGCTAATGAATGTTCACGTGTACCCGGAGTGGTCAAAGTGGGCGAGCACGCGCGCCTCAAAACCGGCTCTATTGGAGGTGACAGGCACAGGTGCGCTAGTGGCACGGCAGGCTCCGGCAGGTTGCCGGCCGACAGATGGAGTGGCCGGCCCGGGGAGGGGGGAGTGGGGGTGGGTGGACAGTGGAGGGGACAGTGGAGGGGACGGTGGAGGGGACAGTGGAGGGGACGGAGGTAGGGGCCAGTCCAGGATGGGTGGGTTTTGGGGAGGTTTGTAACTGGGAGAGGGAGGGGCAACGGACACATGCGTAGGGGTGGGAATCTGCCAGCAGTGGGCACTGGTACCGTCCAGAATGTGTGTGTGGAACCTGGGCCCTGTCATGCCTAATCAAAACGCAGGCCATGCTTAACCGACCTAGGCAGCAAAAGGCGCCAAATACAGCGAATGTTGGATAACACAGAAGCGCTGTGTTAATCTTTATTCAGGCTGTTAAATGTCTGGAGAAATGATTTGGACATATATCAACTAGTCACACTTCTATGTAGTAACGTTTTATGTTGTTGCTGTAAAGGATGTTTGTTTACACGTACCGTTTTCCTTCTTTTGTGCGACGCGTGAAAGCCAAAAAGCAATTATTTTTATGCGTAGTGTCTACATGACTACAATGCACATTTTGAATCCCTACTATACCTTCAGTGAATTAGGGATGCAAAATGTTTCAATGCAACTGGTTGATTGCCGCAAAACACTGGGCAGAAGGCATAAGACACTGCTGTAACAGAATACTCTAGATACATTTTACTATTTGCTGCATTAACAATAGCCTAAGAATCGGCAGAAGTAAAGGCTTGCAATATAGGGCCACAATTAATCACACCTTCGCCAATCATAGGAGTGACAGCTGTGTGATTCGCAAAACATGCAGTTTGACAGCACTGTGCATTAGCGGAGAAAAAAAGGAAATATGACCATCAATATTAATATAAAAAAGAGAGGAGAGATGGAGGTGCAAAACAGGGGTGTCAGAGGTTGTGCAAATCAGCTCTTATTGAATTTAATACTACGGCCCCTCTGTAGGGCTCATATTTTCCATTAATCTGCACTGCATGAATACTAATAGCCCCGTTGGCTTAATGGCCCTGCCCAAATCCCCGTGTTTGATTTCCACTTTTCAAAGTGACCTTTTCCCCATGCTAATGGGCTCACCTGTGCTAGATCATGTACCGTGTGGGGGTGGGATGCTGGGGGGAGCAGGGGTGAGACAACCTCTCCCAGTTCCTAACCAAAGTAGAAATCCATAGCACACTCCGGTGACCTAGTAGACAGATGGGGGGACGCACGCATGAGACATACTCGCATATATATACATACATACACACACACAGGCCGTCAGAGAGCACTGCTCCCTCTCATCTCAGTTAGCGCCATTATGAGAAGCCAGGTAGAAGCCGAGTCAAAGCGACCCGTTACATCCCCATTTCTGTCAGAGCCGGCCAGTAGCGCCATTGGCTAGCCGCTGCTGCCTTTAGTTTGAAATAATCACCGTGTCACAGAAGGTTTCACTTTCAGTTTATTTCAACAGCACGCCCCGTTCAATGGATTTCTGAGTGAATGTTCAGCGAGCACGGCAAATGTCAACCGCAAATACAAATGCTGCAGAACTTTTGACCGATTACAAATTGATTCTTAGCCCAAAGGCTAGAGTCTCCGGGACTGAAAAGGGGACAATATTGAAATCATCAGTGCCAGACACAAGATAAGATAAGATGGCACTTTATTTGACCCTGGGGGGGGGGGGAATTCAGTTGTCACGGAAGCCGAGAGTCGACAGGCATGGTGTAGATGATATAATAATGTGCAGCTGTAAACACAAAATATAATCCTACAAGGTACAATATTTAAATGTGTTAACTATTAACCGCATAACAAAGTAGATAATAAATTGTATACAAACAGTGTATTACCCACATATTGGCTGCTGTTTATGGGCATTTATAGTACATACTTTGACCATCCTTTGTCTGCTGCTGCCAAGTGAATAGAGAGGTTGTGGTTTATGGATTTTTGTCTGATGCTATACAGTATGTTTACTCCATACCTCCCACGGGAAGCCCTGATGGACAGTTGCGTTGTTTGTCTATCATTTGGTTTTATTAAATAGCTTGTGTTGGCGTCCCACTTTTGTTTCTTGTGTTTGTGTTTGCAACTGATACGCCGCTGTTCTTTGCATATTCAATTAGTTGATTTATTTGTGTAGCATGCAAACAAACATGCAATGCCTTGCAAGGTTATGCGCAAACAAGCGGGAGATGCACTTTGCAATGCTAATTAACTCTCCTCTATCCCCCTTTTTCTGTTCTCATAAGAAGTGTATGTAGTCTGTGTTGAGTGATTGTGTTGCACTTTTGACCAGCAGCATAATTGATAGAGATTTTTGAGTCCTCTGTCAATACAAACACTGCTGTGAAGAATATTGATTTTCGCGCGTTGCCAATGAATAGACGTATTCGTCCTTATATTTACTCCCGCCAACTCGCAGAGAGTGCCATTGGTTCCTCATTAAATAAGCAAATTAAGTTAGAATATGACACTATTTAGCCTACAGCTATTGTGCAAGCCAACAAACCCTATGAGGGGTTTGTACATACAAACAGGAAAAGCCCCACTTCTTCTCAGAGTAATTGAACCAGTCAGTCAGTGTTTCTCTATCAGAGGCGACTACACTAGAGCGGGACTGCTTTCTTAATCCTGCTCCCGCTGGGTTTCTGACCATTGCCGCCCGCTCCCGCAATGTGTGTGTCCATCCCGTCCACACCCACACATATTCTAACCATTCACGCCCGCACGCACAATAGAGGTCCATTGATTTTGTGTCTTCTCCCGTCCCGTGGGGAAAACACGTTATTTTACTGTGTAGTATTAATAAAGAGATGCATACCTCCAGTATGGTCAGCGAAAACTGAGCTTTTGCTCCGCAAGATCACATGACCAAACTATTTTGACAGCGACGGTTTTTGGCAGGGAGTGGAAAAAGTGCATAAAACCAGACCCCTTACTACCGCCCGTACAGGAACGATAAGGCATGGGCAAACAAATGCGTGACAGTAAAGTGTTCTGATCAATGAAATGCTTCATGAAGAATAGCGTGAAGTTTTTCGAATGGCCCCGGGACCCGCAGTTTATTTTTTGACCGCCCTCTTCCGCTTGCAGCGAAGTTAAAGCCTCCCGCAATATTTCCCAATGCAGTCCTCTAGATTACACGATCAGTTAGTAAGCTGAAACAGAAAAACCAACCTTTCCCATGCTAACGTCATCCACCTTGATTGATGTTTGTCAGATGATGGTGGCATAGAGATGAAGGCTTGGAGCTGATGGTGAAGGGATGGGAGTCAGCTTCAGACGGACCCTCATATTGAGGTAGATGGCGAAACCCAGGGTCCAGATAAGGGTTGACACGTTGTCCCCCCTTTCCCCTGGGGGTGACCTCCCCAGGGGAAAGGTCCTGTCACCACTAATAGATGTTTGTCCAGAGCTCGGACCAGACGGGCTTGATTGAGGGCTGATGGTCACTTAAATTGCTTCACGTAGACACAAAATACACACAGAGACAGACAGACACACACACATCATCTTTCAATCTTTCCTTGGTTTTCCGGCCACTGTCTATTTGGTCGTCCCTAGCATATAGCCCAGAGGGCCGAAGCACTAATGGCTGTCAAAACTGTTAAAGGCCACATATTCTCTATTGCCTTTTTCCTATTGTAACGTTTCCTCTGTTAAAATATCTGTCAGGTTTTGCTCCCTCTAGACATTGTGTTATCATGAACTTAAACTCAATGTGCCAACGGGCCAGATGGATAAAGTTTGTCACTGCCAGCGCCATACCAAAATCGACAGCGCACCAGAACCCCTCCCGTGCATTCCAAACAGAAGATTAGATTCATATATAGTTATGCAATAGCTTGAAAGTCAGTAGTCACTTAAAGGTGCAGTAGGCAACTACACTTGCGATTGCCTACTGCAATCGCAATCACACCTGCTGGCGATGAGAGGTCTTCAGGAAATCGTTGTGCACGTGCTTGATTGTGATTGGTAGCAGAGGCGACTGGTTGGCAAGGAGTGATAAAGCCTCCTCAAAGTTTTGAGAGGAAAAAATAGTCTACATAAACTTCTATTGTATAACGATCCCTGTGTAATGTAACCGTAGCATTAGTGGGCTATGGAATTTAGATTGGTTTGGTGCATTAATTGGCAACACCTGCAGCTTTGGTGGAACATTACAATCAATATACTTCCCCACTTTGCCTGCTGTATTAAAAATTAAACCAATCAGCATGAAGTAAGTAACTCTATTCCATTTTATGAAGACGTCAAGGTAGGCCTGATTCCTTTGCCTCAAAAGCCAGTCAATTTTACCAGAGCACTCTCAAATCAAATCACTCACTGAATTCGTTCAGTTTGAATGCTTGTGGCTCGACTGGGGCTCTCTATGGGGCTGTACTAAAGCCCAGAGAGTTACTATAGTGGAGTGAGAATGTCTTACAGATGTAGCCTAGAAAGCTCTTTATATCTGTGGGAATGTACAGAGGTCTACAGCGCAGAACTCTTGCCTCTCAAAAATGATCCAGGAGCTGCTACTGATTGGCAGGCAACGGTTTCTGGCTTCCGATTGGGTCAAATCAGACTTTATCCAGTTCTTGTATTTTCGTGTTATTTTATTTTGTAGTTGTGAAAATAAAATGGAAGGAAGAAATGCTCTGTGCCACACCACTGATTTAAGCTTTAAGTCAAAAATATGAAAACAAAATGTCCCATACAGGTGGGAATAGGGTTCTGACCCTTTCCACCTGCCGTGTGGAAATGTGTGACACCTACACAATATAAAGCTTCGTAGTATGGAACCTTGCCCCGGGGGCCACCACCTCCCTGGGTGGTTGCCTAAGAGACCTCAGACACTCCAACCCCCCACCCCCCCCCCACACACACACACGCACACATCCAAGGCAAGGTTAGGGG
>JAODLI010000010.1:549009-573061 GCA_027575585.1 Percopsis omiscomaycus | reverse complement strand
TTTTTTTTCTCTCTCTCTCTCTCTCTCTCTCTCTCTCTCTCTCTCTCTCTCTCTCTCTCTCTCTCTCTCTCTCTCTCGATGAGCTGCCTGATCGTCATAAATCTTGAGCCACTGTAGTGTTGCCAGACCAAGAGTTTGAATGATATTGTAATCTGCTGTAGCTCACACACAAACCGGTTTTCAGTACAAGATTCCAAACAATCCCAGAGGTCCTGTAATGCCAATGTCTTCTCAGGGAGAACATAAATTAGCCTCAACAGCGGCAAGAAAATGTATTAAATTGGAGTAGACATACAGAGCATAATGGCTATCGTGCACATGTCAGACATTGTGGGACACAAACAAGAACTAGAAATGTGAAGAATCTGAAGAAAATATGTTGCTATCAGTACTGGTAGTTTCCTGGTGGTTGCTGGTTGGTTGCTAGTGTACACTGAGATGATTGCTTGATGGTTTCTAGAATGTACTAGGTGGTACTTTAAGTGGCTAGTAGGATGTTTCTAGGTGGTGTCAGTAGATAGGATGTACTAAGTTTTTACAAAGGTGCTTAGGTTGTTACTAGGTGGTTGCTGGTACATAGTTCCAGACACTTAATTGGGACAGCGGTCATCATCAGGTTATTTACTTGGCAAAACTTTTCAACTTTGTCCTTATGTGGTCCCATATAGCGTAAGACTTTTACTTTGAGAACATGCTGTCCTACAGCTGCATGATCGCTCAAGCAGCTTGTAGGGATGGTCTTAAAAAGGAACACTAACGTCATTAAACCAATAGACCAGTGTTTAGTGGTGGGGACTAATCAAATGATTCCAAAAACTTGTCAAGGTTATGTGGACTGATGTAACGCTAAATTAAATTTGACACCTGCGGGATGGGACTTTAAGAAGTTCTAAAAGGAGTTCACGGTACCTGCAGCTGGTGCATTCAACCCTAGCTCATCTCTACAACACGCTTCAAAACCCTAAATGGCATACACTGTCCAATAATGTCCATTTATGTTTTTAAATCGTGCTACAGCTTGGGGCCTTGCTAAAGTTGGCACTTAAGGTGGATGACAAAGGTTTTTAATGTTTGATGTTCATATCTGTGACATGCACATGCAATCTAACAGTGTGTGCTTAGTAATCTTTCGTTGGTGTACACGAAATGATAACATGTTAATGCTGTTGACCTAAAGATTACCTTCAGCTGCTGCATTTCTTGTTTAGATAACATTTATCAGCGCATAGATATAGTAGAAAGATATATTTCTTTCAGTCTTATCCCCCCAGTCATGACAAATCCAGACATGTTGGTGTGAAACTTAAACGCACATCCTGTATAAAGGCCACCGCCAGCGATCACACACCATACTCCAATCTCCTCGATTCCCAAACTGTAGAAAGACGTGACATCACCAAATGAGGCAGGTGACACGGTTTTCAGATTAAGCCATGAGATTAGGCCTCTCCAAACCACTCGTCTGTGGAAAAACAAACATTCGCATACGGCGCGCCGGCGAAATGGGGCTCAGGAAAATCCCCGATGTCGTTTGAATGCAAAGACGCACACTCTGTGTACATAGGTCTTTTTCTTTTATGAGTTTGGTTGTATTGTGCATGTCAGCGCACTTTCAGGCGTCAAAGGCACAGGAATGTGAATGGGGGGCTCCATTAACATGAGTCCTCTACTGTTCTCTACTGTTCTCTAATGAGTTTCACCCTTTCTCTCTTGCTCAAGGTTGACCCTGTCAACTCCCAACCCGGATGGCTGGCACAAACACACACAAACACGTGCATTACACACACACACACCCCCATACACTACTAATCCACACATCTAGAATGGCTGGCACTTACAGTATGTACTCACTTGCTGTCCTCGATTAGCATGTAGATATCTTCACTTATCTTCACTTTCTCCCACTTTCCAACCCTCTCTTTCACACACACGGTACCAAACACACATAGTTAACACACACGCGCGCACGCACACAGTAAACACTCAATACATTTGACACACACACATACACACACACACACACACACACACACTTAACTGCAGTCCAAACAAGCCATGCTGTGCTTGGGAGTGTGTTTCTGTTAGGTAAAGAAAGCCGGGCTCCTTTTTATTATCAATGAAGCATAACCAAATCAATTTATAAACCGCCTTATCTGCGCCCAGGAACGCCACTAGCCCATGAGCGATTAAGTCCAGCGCCCATTAACTCTTTGCATACAAAACCACCAGCACTAAGCTGTTTATGGACTGGCGGGGTGAGTTGGGGGGGGTGAACTTCAATTGTCCTTTCTAAGTGTGTGTACACGTATCCCCATGCACGTGCATGTGTCTTTGTGTGCCTGTGTGTGTGTGTGTGTGTGTGTGTGTGTGTGTGAAAACATTCGGCTGTGTGCAGGCGAATTCTGGCCGATGCTTTATAAGGAGCTGCAAAGACGACTATGTCAAGGGAGAAGAGAGCCAGGGGGGGTGTGGGTGTGTGTGTGTGTGGGAGGGGGAGGAGGGGGAGGAGGGGGGGTTTGGGGGGCTGAATTTTGACATGTCATTGCTGAAATTGAGTTTTGATAACTGACAATTTGTTCAGTTAGTGAAATGTCAAGAGTCCAAAAAGATTGATGAAGTGCATAATAGATGTCTTAGATTGACTCCCCGCTGTGGGCTGGAGTCTCCGAAACGATAAAGAAATGAGATCGCGCACGCACGCACACACACACACACACACACACACACACCCCCGCACGCGCACACACACACACACCCACACACGCACACACACGCACGCAACCTCTCAAATATATTCAGACACACAAACACACACACCTTCGCTCTACGGGAAGAGACTGCACCTCTGCTAGAGAGTTCCTGCATGTCGATTTAGCTCCCTAGATGTGATTTCTGCCTGAACATGGGAGTGTCATTCAGATCATGCAGATATGATGGTGACTAGACTGAGGGCCCGCAGATCTGTGTGAGGCGTACGTTTGCAGTGAGTGATTATCCTGTTGATTATATTGGAATTCTCTGGCCCACACATTATGCTATACTGTCCATTGTTTTGTCACTCATATGTTGTACGATAAATCATTTGAATAACTGGCAGTACGGTATATCTTTATTGGGGCGATGGGGTACTCCCTGTATATGACAAGAGGTGTAGGTGAACGCTTTTAGCAGTATCAGCCATTGCACTGAGTCGATTGACAAAGGCTGCAGTTAAAATAAGACTGCCCTTTGTCCTTATTAGTGTGAGAGAAGTGTGATTTATGTGAGTGGATAGATGGCAGTAAAATAGGAGTTCCCTGATTGAACTTGTGGCCATTTCATCTCCCATTTGTTTTATAGTTTGAATACTACACCACAAGGCCACGTTGAAATCCTGTCTGCAGCCTTGTGAGACCATCGATAGTAAACTGTTTGTGGTCGAGGCAATGCCAAAAAGGTGTCAATCAAGGTTGTTAGCGGGTGATTGGACCACCCTTCAACCAGTCAGAACAACAAACGTGATGATGATTTTTGAGCACAAGTATGTGTCTTTTCTATGTGGTCATCAGCTGAACTGCTCAACCCGCTGATTGGCCCGGTTATTGGTTATTGGACTGGGCGCAAATGCTTTTCTATTGACCGTATCCGGAGTGATTAGCAGAGTGAAAGTGAAGCTTCTGAGATCAGTCACAAGGTTAATTCACTTGATTTGATCTGCAAACCAACAAGAACGAGAAAACTTGTTTGAATTGACTGTAAGCCTTGGTTCAAACTTTAAACTGAACTTAAACTGGGCTTTTACAATATTCTTGTGTCAGTGTCAGTACATCACTTGGTTGATTCGAATTGTAAACACATGGAATTATCTTTTCTTCAGTTCACTGTTCAAAGGCTGTTCAGACTAAATGATAGATCAAAGCAGTTGATAGACATACTGTATGTTTTCAAGTGCAGGAACATCTTTTGAAGGCAGCAGGTTGTTGTCAGACAACATGTTAGAAGGCTCTTATGTTATGCTAATATTTAGACACCCATTAGGATGCTGGTAGCTTTTTGATTTAGTCTAAAGATGTCACTCACCATTAGAAGATGAATGTTTCCCAAACCCTTTCAACACCGTAGAATTAATTTATCTCTTACTTGTAAATGACACAGACACATCTTGATTTTAGTTTTTGTATTTTAAATATGGGTGGATAGATGATGCATTAGTGACTTTGAAGGGCAGGCAAGTAAAGTCAAGCCTAATGTAAACGGTTAAACAAGCTTATCGCAAACCTTGGCCTAGCTCAATGTTCCCTAGAAATGGGCTGAGACGTCTCCCTCTGCATGGTATTTGTCTAGCTCAAGGGTGTGACTGCCAAAGGTCACGCGTGTCATTAAAATGGAGGCATCAATAGATGGGGTGTTTTCACAAAGGTGACACGTTCCCATTTCAGCGTAATTAGCCTCATTTTTAGAGCGAGCAGGTCACTTAAAAGTCAATTCCAATGATCACACCAATGAATCTTTATACCAGGTGATATAAACCTGTTAATGCTGTGGCTACCAATACCTCACTTGGTAATACCTCCCTTACTAGGATGAGGTCCAACATTCCCTGTTATCTTTGGGTGTCTTCTGCTAGAAGTGTGGATGCTGTACCCATTCCCTAAGAAGCCTTAAGGCTATTGGGAGTTATCCACGATTTTGCAGCAAGTTTCGAAGAGCAAAAGCAAACTCCTTCAATTACCTGACAGCATAACTTTAATTTAAAGGTCCCCGATCATAAAATTCCAGTTTTTCCAATTGTGTTGTCAGTTGTGTTGTCTGCAGGTACTTAAAATGGCTAGACTAATTTTGAAATCTGTATAGCATGTCATTTAGCCAAAATTCCTCTTATAGTGATAAGTCAGTCAGATGTGGCCCCATGTGACATTTCTGGATTGTAACTGATAGTCTCTGATCTAATGTATCCTCCTGCTCCCAGTCAGATAGCCAATCAAGTAAGGACATGGTAAGAAATAAAAAACTCAACTCAAAAGGGAGAAAAGTCTGTCCAAAATGACAGTTGAAAATTAGAATATGGGCCCTTTAATACCTCATTGACTATATAAATGTCACGATTGGCGTGCACGGGCCCGTGCCTCCCGTCCTGGCTGCGCACCTGTGGGGGATTAGCCCCACACAAGTGCGCCTCATTAACTATTATGGTGGCTGTTGGTCATTGTTTTCTTTTCACCTGTACGTTGTGTTGCACTGTGTGGAGTATTAAAATATGCTTCAGGCATCTGCCTGCCTTTTTCCTTTGGCTCGCGCTTACGCTCGCCACTTCAAGACACACCGTTACAATAAATAATATAGTTTAAAAATGTATGTAAGATCACGTGTTAGGCTAATTCTTAGTAGCAATTGACCATAGCCGATGTAAAGGCTTTTTTTAACGCATTTTACTTTTTATAGTTTTAAATAACCGTTAATAATGGCAGAATAGCAACGACTTCTGGGGTGTTCACCTGCTTTTTGAGGTTGCTGAGAGGTTTGGTGTTGTGCAACTGTTCATGTTTCTGTGTTATGTATAGGGTAGAGCCACCTGCATCTTGCCTGGAAAAAATGTCACCCTCTCAGCAAATACTTTTGTCTCATAATGTTGTATTTCTTCTGAAAGAATTCGGGGGTTGAGATACAATATTCCACTAAATGCAGTTTGAGTTTGAATTTTTAGAATAAACTGTCAAAATAACATAATGATTGACCACTTCTAGGCAAATGTTATTTCACTTTAGGGATAGGACTCAAATCGATGTAATGCTAGAACACTAAATTAGTACATTTTCTAGAGAAAATACATGATTGCAATCTGAACTGGTATTCCAGTTTGTTGGTTGTAGGGTGTGCAAAGTGGTTGCTAAGGTGTATATGGGCTGTTTTATCACCTAATGATTACTGTTAATATTTTATCCAACTCCAATTTGCCTCTTAAGAGATAAAGAAATGTTAATGATTACTGTTACTGCAATATTTCCTCCCCTCCTTTGGTCATTTAGAGCTGAGCCTCAGAATTTTCTATTTTCTTTACAGTGTGTAGTGTGTATTCCCTCTGCAAACAGCCTAGTAAGAGCATAGAGCAGGCTTGCATCTTATCTGTCAGGAATGCCTCTGATGACTTCTGATTGAAAAGCCAGCTCTCAAGTCGTGCGTTCAGCTACACACAGTAAAAACAGCACTAGAATGTAACTTATTCCCTCACAGACGCTTGTTTTCTCTCCCTAGGCAACTGGAGATTAGTTGGTTCAAATTCTGGACGGATGCTTTTTGAAGGGAGATGCGCACACCAAAACATAAATAAAAATTGGCAAGCTAGCATTAATATGTATAATTAATTTTGTTGTTATCCACACATTAGAGCAAACGGTAGGAGAGGCGCAGACTGAATTCACAGCCCATACTCCAGGAACCCAGGGCAAGCATGTGCATCATTTTTAACATTTATATTCCATTTCAATTTGCTCAACTGGAATTATCTGGCTTTCCTTCTTGGTAGAGATTAATTCAGTTTCCTTGTTGTTCATTTCTAAGTTTAATAACATAACCCAAAGGTATTGCTTATTTCGGGGGAACAAGCTGAAATGTTGCGAGCCGGTTTCAGTTATTTTTACCCCTCGCTCTGTGGATTTCCATTTTTTTGCATTCCCCATGCGTGAATATATTATAAATTCTCCTCATTCCCTAAAATACACTAAACGTATCGATATCTGCACATCTTGGCTAGCAGCCAGAACCTGGCAAGATAATCAGCCACCATAGGAGCAAAAATGGAGGTTCAGCCAACTCATTATCACACCTACTTAAATACACACATACTTGCAAATGTGAACATGCGCAAACGCAATCACATAGATGAGAGGTTTCATGCACGCACAGCCTCTCAGAAGCAGGGGGGTGGAAATCAGAGGACGAATTACCAACAACGAGTTGTGCATCTGCCATTTCTTGTCTTCTCAATCAAAGCCCAATTTGACACCTGCTTGTTGTACTCTGGCGGTGCTGTGTTTTTTTTCTTCTTTTTTTTTAGGTGCGCGCAGAGGCCGTACCCAGCCTCCGCTCCTCACATGGGTGGCGCGAAGACGCGCCGAGGTCGCAGTTACCTTCGCCCGTCACCCCCTCATTAGGATAATTAAAGCTTTTCCAGCCTGCCACGCACAAATGGAAAATTTCGCCAAGCCCCTCCAAGTTCTAGAGGTACTTTGCAAATTGCCACTGATTTGCTACCTGATTGTGCTATGATTATATTGTAACTGGATGCTGTGATTACGGTGGCCCGTAATTGCTGGTGTGCATTAGCCGCCACCAACGCCCCGATCGATCCATTTATCTATATATCTATCTATCTGTCTGTCTGGATTGAAATAAATAAAATCTGTAGATCTTGTGGTAACACTTTTGTCATCATGTTGTCTTAACGTTATGACAGTTTTAAAATTAAAGGTACGCTCCTCGATTGCGATATTGCGCCCTTGCAACACCAACCTTCTGCCCCCAGCTCACTGTTATATATTTTAAACACTATAAATTGTCACACCACAAAAGTATGGATAAACCATAAGCACTGCATTGGGGAAGGAGCAGAGGGGAGTGACAGCCGTTTGGCACTTGGATGGGGAAGGGGCATGCACAAACCAAAACATCTGGTTTGGTCTTGATTTTCCACAAATCAAGGATTGGACTTTTAATAATTTGATGATACTCCTTGATGTTTCATTCCAAAACTTTGAATGTAATTAGTAGTTTGACATAAAGGGCCTTATCTTACACCTGGCGCCAAAGCGGCGCAGAGCGCAAGTGTCTTTGCTGGTTTCAGACTGACACAGTTGTCATTTTCCCGTCCAGCACCCACGTTGTTTAAATAGTAAATGCAGTTGCGGCCATCTGTGGGCGTGTTGGTCTCAAAATGAGGTCAGGCAAATTGTTGGTGCATTGATATCTTGAGGCAGCGGAAAGCTATTGCGCGATTGAGCAACAAAAATCTGGTCTGAAGTTAATGGCGCAGGGTTTCACTGCTATTTTAAGTGCGCATTATCAAGATAGTAATATGCGCCTATGTACTGTAGGCAGGTGCACAACGCGCTTTCACTCAGCTTGTACGCAAACATGCAAAATATTAAAAATAAAAAGATTACAATGTTAAAGATGATTATTGTGTACGTCAAGATATTTTATCCCGCTGGCCATAGATGGTCTGCTCGCGCGCTTTCACTTCTGCGCACGAGCAGATCCGTTTCCTCTGCAGCGCAGAGTTCTTTCTTACTACTTGGCAAGTGCACCATTATGTTAGCAATCCGCCAAAGTGCAAGCGCACCTGGTTTATTGCATGTTATTGCAAGTCCAACCCTTTCGAACCATGCGCCTGGCGCAGTGGCCATTTTTCCGCCGTTAGACTAGCAAAAGTGGATTTGGACACGCCCTGAATGCACTTGCGCCAATGGGCTTTAGACCGTGCGCTTAGATCGTTAAAACAGGGCCCTTAGTCCCACTTTAGAGCCTTAGTTTAGCCATAATATCAGTGCAGGAAGTCTTCGCGCCTCTGACGCTAAAGTGTCTGCTGCTCCCATTTCATTTAGTTATGAGATTTAAATTATATCAGAGCCGCGGTTCCACAGTAGTGCCTGAGAAAATTACAGTTATTCAGAAGCAGAACACATCTCCCCAGGACTCCTGGGATAGTTAATGATGCAGCCGAGGCTTATGCGAGACTGTGTAGCCTACATGCTTGCAAATGACCATGCACAGGCACACTTAAGTGATAGCACGGGATGAATAACTCTTTAGATTAAATTTTTTTCCTTGTGCGTTAGGAATAGCTTCTTGTATGGCTGTGTAGATCCGATCTCAATACAATCCTTAACAACTGAATGCTGGGATTTTGATTGGGTTTAGATTCTTTACACAGGGCCAAATCAGCAAAACATCACCTAGTGTCAGGCTAGTATTAGGCTACAATGACGGCATTTCATCTAATAAATTGTATGCATGAATACTGTTAATAAAATGAAAAATATGTGTAGGATCTGCAGTAGATAATTTGTGTATATACAGAGAAATGTAATCTTCTTATCTATGTTTTTATCTTCTCTATCTTCGTGATCGTCATGATTTTCTTGATCTCGCAGGAGAGAGATATTCTTTTCCTCTACAGAAAGAGTTAAAACACTTTGTCGTGCAGCTACATCAGGGTTACACAATACTCAGCAAACATAAGCAGTTAGCTTTGGAGAGCGGCTGTTGTTTCACAAGATGAACTAACGCAACTGCCCAGCATGCATTTGCCGAAACCTTCCGCCTGCCACAGGAATCCCATTTTCCACGACTGGCAGCAAGTCGTACGCACCAAGCCAATGGATTACGCCTTGGCACAGCAGAGCTATTTGTTTGGGTTGTACAGCAGGGGAAAGTATTTATTTGCGCTCGTTGGACTGACGGCGTCCCCTGTCAATGCGGTGCTTCTGCTGTCAGCATTTGAACAAATGGGGGGCTAATTTGCATCTCATTAATCCCGCCGCCCTCTTCCAGCTCCTCTCAAAGAATTATACTTCCATTTTTCCCCCCCTGCTTCTGTTCTCTGAATTCCCCCCGCTATTTCATGCCGCGTTACTGTCTAAAGCCAAGCTCATTAAAGAGAGCCCTTCGTTAAAGTCCAAAATCACTCTGGCTGGTCTTAGTGAATGACTGATAGATGTGTGTTTTCGCTCTTTCAGGTCTGGAGTGCTTGATTAAAAAGGCATGACTCTGACCCTTGATGAACATATGGATTAAAAGCGCTTGATGATTGCCTGGCCATTCTAATTGAAAGACTAATGTGCACCCACCGCATATTAATTAAAACCAGGGGTTATAGGCCCTTGGGGCACACCATTTAGGTGTCTCATTAAAAATGAATAACCTCAGTTAATTATTATTATCATGTTGTGAATCACGTCGGCGAATAAATAACACAACGGAACAGTCTCACTACAAAACGGCCGAATGGGAGAACGTTGGCGATGGAAAATAATTTGTGCGAAACCTGCTTGACAATTTGGCCTGCTTTTTTAATCACAGAGCAGCTAATGATTGTTGCGCCTTACACTTCTTACCACAGTGGTCATAATGCATTGGGCCCGTAATCGATGAAACAAACGGAGGCATTGAATGGGCGGTCAATCTGAATGGAGAGAGCTGCAGGCGCTACACTCGTACACTCAACGCAGCGCTCTCGGAATGTCAAGTATTTAAAAAGGGGGCTCCCTTGATTCCATTTCCTCATTCATTCAGCCCTATCTACCATGTTTTACTGCCGCTCAGAGAGCCTGGCTTGCTATGTGTGTATCTGCATATGTATGTTTGTTTACCACTGTTTGTGTTCGTGTGTGTGTGTGTATATATATATATATATATATATATATATACACACTGTGTATGTACAGTGAATCTAAACATTGTGTGACTGATGAAGATTTGTTGGTATAGATGTAAATGCATGAACACATAAAACACCGTACTATAAATCAAATGAAATGAACATGTTAATTTCCTACTTTAATGTCAAAAATGTCACTCACTCACAAGTAATACGTAAGCCCTGTGACACACAGATATAGAACAAAATGGCCAAGATATCGACATAACACTGAGCATTGATGTGTTAGATCTCAGCCCCCCCCCCCCCCCCCCCCCCCCCCCATCAAATTGCATCGGAATTCGATGGGGGGGGGAGCCTCTTTTCACCCCAGTTATTTTATTCGTCTGCCACCTGAGCGTGACCTCTGGCGCGCCGTGGAGAAGATTTCCATGCATGTATATTTGATTAATGACGTGTCAGCACCGCTGTCAGGTCCAATGCCACTCAGCTCTTGACGTTGGCAGGAAGACCGCCGTCATCCCGCGATGGATAAAGAAGAAAAGAGGCAGCAGAAGGGAGGAACCCCTCTCTCCCCTTTCCCGCCGTTGGCGCTTATTTCTGCTTTGTTTTCGCCCAGGTTTAAATATCCAGTTGCCTACGGAGCCCGACAGCCTCACCCTAACCCGTCAGCCTAAAGGGTTCCGAGCGAGCGAACGGCGCACTACCCTCCTGTTTAGACATGAAAGACTGTTCCGGCAACTGATAAGATAAGACAAGTGGCACCAAAGGTTTCCTCACCATCACATGTTGTTTTGTTTTATTGTTGAATCCATATTGCATTCTAGGCGACCAAAAAACCCGCCACCGCCACCACCACCGCAACCGTGCGTATTTCCCCAGAGGGCCCCGTAACCTCCCTCCACTCACGATCCAGAAACATTCGCGGGCCTTCAGACGACCACCGCGTGAAACTAAACGATCTCGAAGAAACTCCAATCACATACATTGGAGTTCCGCGACGCGGCAATCCCGCCAAACGAGAAAGAAAGGGGGAGGCAGCGATGGACGGGGGGGTTGGAGGGGAAGGGAGGATAGGATCGAGGGGGAATAAACCAGACGGCGCAAATAAAGGCACAAAGCCGGGCTGCTGTCGGATTGCTCATAAGAATTATTCAAGGAGAAATGGCACCTGGCCTGGGGGAAATCAGCGCTACCTTCAGCCGGATTACTCCTGGCACAATCCGGACACGGCCTTGTTTGATGTCCCCACCACCACCCCCAGCCCCACCACCAGCCCCATCCGCCTTGTTCGTAGTCTTTTATCTCACTCTGAAGTAATACAGTCTTCACTGCAATTCAATAATGGCCTAGCCCGAGCCTGTCAGCCCGCGTTTGGCCGTTATCTCACAAAGGGCCTGTCCACTCCCGCAAACCAAGCCGGGCCTTGTGCATGGCTGTTTGTTTGTGCGCGGGGCGCGCTCGCGTTCGGCCCAGAGGGAGAGAACTCAGGTTTGTGAGAGAGAGAGAGATGGGAAGTCAATTGATGTGTGTGTGTGTGTGTGCACCATGTGACCGACTCTGTTTACCCCTCCGTGTGTTAGTATGTGTGTTTTCACTGGTTATCCCTCCTGAGATCTAAATTAGGAAATAGTGTGGCTGGTGGGGCAGACGTTGAGGCCACTGCATGCCCTCTTTGTGAGTGTGTGTGTGTGTGTGTGTGTGTGTGTGTGTGTGTGTGTGTGTGTCAGTGTGTCCCAGTGTAAGTGAAGGATTTGAACTCATTTCCTACCTGGATGAAAGGGGCAGATAAGGGCCCGCTGTGACCTGGGTCATGCTACAGGACAGATCACTGAACCATGCGCCACTTACCTATGGAGGAGCAGTTCATTGACGTTGTTCCTAGCTACTTGACTCCCTTTGTTAAGAGAGGGTCACAAGCTAGAAGCTTTCGCTGCCCAAATGTAGGCTCACACGATAATGATGACATTAAAAAAAAAGCATCTCGACCCCTAACTACTGACCCAGAAAGTGACAGCATTCCTGCTCTGCACGCAAGATGGGTCCAACACCTCTAATTTGGCTGGACATGCTGAGAAAAATACCTGGGCACTGATTGGGGGGTAGGGGTTGGGGGGCAGTAGAGCTAGCGAGTGGTTAGCTTAGCATTGCTAGTTAGCTCACAAAGGGCGAAGGTTGCGTATCTTTTGGTTCGTTAGTCATTTGCGCCTCATGAGCTCAAATCACAGCTACACCTAATGTACAGTATCTACATTGCACTATGTCTCTGCCTAACATCCTAAGGCCATTTTCAGCTTGTGTTAGGTTGCAAATGCATCTGCATAAGCAAACGGCTTTCATTTACCTTGTCGTCACGGGGCGTTAAGTCCCACAGCTCATTCAGCGCATGCTAATATATGACTATGCGAGCCTCCCCATCGTAATCACCCTTAACGCAAAAGACAGACACAGAGAGCAGTAAAGGCATACCACTACTACTTTTTAACCCATTAAATGTAGCCTAATGTTCATGTTAAAGGGCCGATATCATTCCATTATCATTTTGGACAGACTTTTCTCCCTTCTCCCACATTCTGTTTCAGTTGGTTCTTCTTCTTTTTTTACATTCTTTTGTGCATAGTTTTTTGATATCAGACTCGGAGCGGGAAAAATAGGTCAGAGATTATTGTTTACAATCCAGAAATGATGTCATACATGGAGCCAAATATGACTGGCTGGTTTTTTTACCATGATTTTTTTCATAGTAGGAATTTTTGCTAAATGACTAAAGATTTTTAAATGAGCCCAGTCCTTAGAAGTCCTTGACTGACTGGAAAAACTAGAATTTAATGTAACCAAATATTAATGTAAGGCAAAAACTGAATTGCGATGAATATATTCACTGTAACACTGGTGGATGTCATTGTTATCACATTAAAATTGTATTTTCCAGCTTCTGCACTGCCTGGGACCTTCCATTAACAATGATCAGGTGAAGTTTTCCGCCAAGAGTAATATTGTGTCATATTATTTCTCTCATTAGTACTATCTTACATAGCATTTTTCCTCCACGTTCTTTGCGATACAACATTAACGCGTTGAATCCCGACAGCGGACTACTACACACGCTATCCGTAGTGAAGGCAGCGTGACAGCCCAACTTAACAGCTTTATTTGTACATACAGATGGTCAATTCCATCTAGGTCTCCTGCAGCTGTTCAAGCCCCGCCTTAACGTTATTTCCCTAAAACATGTCGCCATTATTAAACATGCAGGACACGGAGAAATGCCATATGCGCGCAGTGTGACACGTGTGGCAAGGGCTTCTACACAGAACACACTGGCGCTGGCATCTGCATGGCGAGGCGCTGCGGAAACACCCCACTGAGGACGGGAGCTCTAAAGGGTCAGCTAGACTTAATTGCACTGGGAGAAACGTGTGGCAGTCCAAGATGGCGGATATGCTAACCCATAGCTGCGTGGCAAGGGAGGGGGAGGGAGCACCATCTGCTACCCTGTACCTCCACAGCCTAAAGACCAAAGTAAAGGGAAGTGACAACACTGTCAAATGACACTTTGTGCGTGCCTGGCCCGTTGAGACAGCAGTGGTCATGCGGGTGACAGGAAACAGTGGTTCATAGCTAGACCTGAGCTTATTTACCATTAAGTGTTGTAAATAATAGCAAGCCTCGACTGTATTGTCCACTTGTAATTCAACCACGCCAGCTAAGTGCGCTAAAAAAAGAAACTTGCTAAACCTGTCTAGAAATTATTAGGCCTGAGGTAAATTACATTACACAGTGGATACATTTGGAAATTATAGATATATTATATTTATTAAAACTTCATTCATTGTGTATTTGGAATCACTTTGTCCTTGTCTAGCTGTCTAACCATTCAATATTTATAAAAGAGATACCTCACGTATATAACCATTTCTAGGAGTTACTCTTACTGCTAGCTTATGAAACGCTTTTTACCAGAGCAGTTATATTAACTGCAAAGAACTTATTTTGTCTTTCCACCGAGGCAGGTTTTTCGAGCACTAAGGGCAAACAAAGTCACTTTGATCAATGTCAATCAATTAATATACTGATGCAACTTTTAACACAACATGCAGTGTGTTTGCGTGAGGGTGTGTAAGAGTGTGTGTGTACGTCCTAGGAGAGCTGCTGTTAAGATCTCAACAGCAGGGGGAAATGGAAGTGGCCTAGCTTGAGTGGCATGCGCGAGGGACTACAAAGATTACACTTACCCAGGACATTTTGAACAATGTTGGGCTGCATCCAAGCCACACCAGGTCACACTTGGCCACAGTTAGCTAGGCTGACCTGGGCTAACCCGGGCTTTCATTCCATTGTGGTGTCCGCTTGCAAGGTTATTTATAAGATAAAAAATAGTTACACTAAACTTCTTTTGAGACGTGTTCTTTGCAAATGTAGCTATGTTTTTTCACTCACCTTCTCATTAGACCAGGATTGGCAGCAGATAGCCACCAAAATAAAAAAAAACAAATAGCAAACCTGTGGATAAGGTTTCTTTGTTGAAGAACCTTTCTCAGGGGGGCAGGGGGACAGTTGTGTGGGCTGATAATCCAGGCGTGTGTGTTTTCCAAGTGCCACTGCCAGCCACCGGCCAGCGAAACCATGCATTCTGACTCTTGCCTTTTGTTGTGTCTATATTTACACCGTGCCCTCTTCATTAAGGCTGATGACTGATAGGCCACTTTTTTTGGCTGCCTCTATCCGTGGTGTGATGCAATGACCTTGGTTGTGAACCAGAGAAGTGGCATTCTAAATAAAGACCAGTCTGGCATGGAGTCGTTTGGAGCTGGTGCGCTGGCATACAAACAGTTCTCCCTTCAGCTTCGACATTGCATCTAATAATGGTGTCGGCAACGCCCAAGCCACTGGAATATTCATTTTATAGCCGTTAGTACAAAAGTCATCATTGGCAACATAGCTCTGGCTTTTTTTTTTTTTTTTATATGTACCTTTTTGTGGTTTTATGTCCAGGAATCAGACCAATGGGCTCAAAATGTCCGAGACTCAAACGGGGCCCTTGGCGTTTAACATCGGCCTGGGTCACAGTGACGAGACAAGACTCGGGCAGGCATCGGCACATGTGACGTCATCCCTCTCCCCTTTCTTCATTTCCCCCTCACATTTCCCTGACGTTCCATAAAGAGACAGCCATCGGAGGAGGCACATTGATTTCTGGGCATATCTGGTGATAAAATACACTCCCCTCATCCGCATCTCCATAACTACCCAATTTCTGAGGGCCCCAGAATCGTCTGGGCCATGCAGGAACTGTAAATAGAGCTGAGAGCAGGGAGTGCATGTGTGTGTGTGTGTGTGTGTGGGGGGGGGGTCGACAGTGTCTCTATTAAAAACACACAGAAGCACAGGGAAGACAAATTAGACAGCGGCGTTTGGAAAGAGTCCAGTGACGCACACTAGCTGGGTTTACATATATACCTTTTGTCATTCTGACTGGACTCATTTCGATTGAAGCTTTCAAGTCAATTGTTTACATGGGCTGGGATCTAATTCGGTCTGGTTACATGCGGCGACGCATTTAATCAGAACAGCTATGTGACATGCGCACATCATGCATTCGTCTTCCTCCAAGGCTTTATTTAGCACACCTTTTACTGTATCAGCGGAGCTGACCCGGCTACTGACTTTATCTATGCCACTTATACCTCTCCAAGAAATATATCTGCAATGTCTCTGCGTGGCATTCAAACAGGAGAAGAAGTTTGCCGGGCGCCACAATTCGCCTTGTGTTTGTTTTAGATTTCTGCGCAAAGCGAAAGTGGCTTTATATTACTGACTTATAGAGCTGCAGTCGCAAAGAGGTTTGGTTCAGATGCACTTCCCGGCGAACCATTAACGAAGCGGTGTCCCGCTCGCGCCGTTTTATCATGATCTATGAATCTGTGATTTTGACGGAATAGAAAACCAATCACTTGCAGCGAATCCCCAGGCAAAGCATTAGTCATCATGTCTTTGACACTAGAGAAGAATTGGGTCATTCTTTTAAATTAAAAGCACTCATTTGTAAATATACACTCGTAGACGTGAAAGACACTCTCCCTTCTTATTTTGATGTATGGAAAAATAAAGCAGGGGTGTGCTCAGGTGAATTAATGCCAGCCCTCTGCGTGGGGGCACTCGTACCACGCCCGCCCAAAGAAGTGGGTAGGGCGGGGGCAGTCGGTGATAAAGCACTTTCCCTCTGTTGCCATTTGTAGATGTGCATTCTTTTATTATGATAATGTCTGCCAGTGCATGCTATTCACAATGTCAAAGGACATACCGATGTTAAGATGTGCAGAGGTGCCAATAGGATGCCGATATACTGTATATACTCTGTTTTTCCTTTTTCATTAAACCTCACTCCTCTGCATTTCTCAAGTGTATATCTTTATTTCTCAGCTGGAGAGGCTCAAGAAAAAAAATAAAACAACAAATCTGTGTTGCTCAGTACAAAGCTTCTGTCATCTGATGGAGTCTGACGGTTATTGAGCACCTGGGGTGTATTCAATAAAGCTAAAGTTTGTTTCTAGTTTAGTTCAATAAAGGAGGACTCACTGCCAATTTGCCCATTCAATGTGCCTCGCATAACTGACTCTGAATTGCCACGTGCTCGAGCAATAATGCATCCCCAGTAAAGCAACGATGTGTGGCTTTTTGGACCCCTCTCAAATATCTTACTGATTTAAACTTGAATGTCTTTTATTAGCATTTCAATAAATGTTGTGTGTTATTTTAAGAGCTGTTAACGCCATCTAGCTTCGTCTACGTCTTCCTAACAACTCAGACAAGCGACACGTGCAAACATTGATCTTTGCATTTGTCACCGAACAGCAAACTTTAAAAGTATGTTGTTTTTCTTCATTCCATTCTCTTGGCACCAAGAGTCGAAATTCCATCTGTAACTCTCAGCTATCCTTTATCTTCTCGATATCGGGTTGCAATTCATCTTGGCACCCCCCGATTGGCGAGAGACGGGCCCGTTCTGAAAGGGAGGCTATCTTATCTGGAGCTCTAGACCCAATTCGGGTAATAATCGGATTATTTCTCAGCTATCGATGTTGCAGTGCTGCCTTGCCACACCTATCATTAAGTCTGTCTCATTGAGTGAGAGGAAAAAGCAACAAACCGCGGGGGCAGCGACAGGGCCTCATACCAATGAGACTCGCGAGTCTTTTAAGAGGGCCACAGGTTCAGCCTCTTGTCTAGGCATTTTTGTCCCACAGGGATGCCGGTACTTACCACACCGTCACAACCAGTGAGACTCACACAGAGGAAGTGAAAGTGCCGTGTCGTTCCGGCTGATAATTACTCCCACACTGGCGAGGTGCTTCGCTAAATCCGAAGAGGTTAGCTCTGGGATAGCTGCGAGAGCGTCTTGACAGTGGTATTTGTGGGGTTCAATATTAGCGTGGGGTGGCAGGAACGACTGTCTGGTGTAAAAGTGAAGGGAGAGAGAGAGAGAGAGAGAGAGAGAGAGGATGTAGGCAGGCTTCGGCACCTTACTGTACGAGGGAGCTCAGGGAGTTAGCGGCAGAATGCTAATCGGTCTCTGGGGCGCTGAGCCGCGGCAAATCAACCTCTCAGAGCGGATCCTGGCCTGGGCTGACATTAACACCCCCCCTCCCACCAGCCCCAACCACACACTCTCATCTTACTGTTCACATGGGATAAAGGAAGTGCTGAAGTAGAGAGGAAAGGAGGGAGAGAGCCGGTTCAGGACAGAGCAAACGTACGAGGATGTCTGTATATGTGAGAGAGGGAGAGTAAGAAAGGGATTAGGGGAGAAGAACACATAAACCCTAGAGCCCCACAAAATGCACAAAAACGGAGACGACGAGAAAAGTGTGAGAGTGGGAAGGGAAGAAAGACGAATAACAAAAATAACGGCCGGGGTGGGGGAGTTTTACTGCGGCCCATTACATACCAATCGGCTAATGGCGCTCTCTGGTGATTGCCCTGCGCCGTCGTCTACGATTTTAAGCCATTGTCATTTCGTTTACGTTGACATTAAACGTTGACTGGGTCAAATTCACTCTGAATTCCGCCAGCGTGTGTGTCCCGGGGTGGGGTGGCAGGGGGGGGGGGAGAAGAACCCTACAGCGTCCCACACACACTTGCAAGCACGCGTGCGTGCGTGCGTGTGTGTGCCTGTCGTCTTGCCCGTCGCACAAGGTGACGGCTGTCAAAACAGCGGCACGGAGGAAAGCGCGCCGCCGCAATCAATTAAAGAGATTACGGCGCTCAGGTGCTGCTGCGATGGTTTGTGTTCTCTGTGACGCCCCCCCCCCGGAAAGGCACCTGGCGAGAACGCCAAGGGCTGCAGTTCCTCGACGAACCCACACAAACACACACACACACACTCGTATGTACGAAAGCCCATGCAGTCCAGGGCAATGACACGAATACACGAATGACTCGGCTGCGTTCTTTAGGAGGTCTGCTTGCACCAGCATGCTGAGGCCTCAGTATCCACGCTCACCTGGGAGATGTGATAAGGCCGCTGAGGTGTGATGCGTACTACACGCTCCAGGGCTCCCGTGACCTTTTGAAACGCGGACGTCGGAAACCGTGTGCGCGCGCGCGAGCGCGAGCGTGTGTGTTGGAATAGAGACAAAGGGGGACGGAGAAAATGTATACACCACTAAATAATGCAAGGGAGGCAAAGGCATGTAACGCAAATGCCTTTTTTTTCTTTGTTCCTTCGTAAACGTTTTTGTTTGCGCGTACATTTGTGAGTTTGTCCTGACCTGTGTGGATGTGACTGTTCCCCTCCTTGTTTTTGAATGGTAAACACATTTGTACGCAGGTTATTCCACTTTCCCTCCAGGCCCCTGTGGGATTTGTGAAGGTAGCGGTCGAGCACCTCTTCTGTGTATTTAAGAATTTAAGGACACTGCAAAGTACTCGGGTTATACTAGAAGACCAGTGTGGGAACTACAGAGCATTCCCTGTAAACACTGTATAAACCGGGCCAGTATTTCAGACAACACAAACTAATGTATGTAAATCAGTCAGACTGAACATCTGCATTGCAGCTGGCCGTGGGCTTGACATGTATGAACCCCGAGTTATTAAATCTGGCACACGCCAAGGATATTAATCTACAGTAGCTCAAGTTTTGAAGCAGGCCATTGTTCAGTTTGGTCAGATGAACCTGTAAGACGCATTTCATTAATTCCTCTCACAAGCAACCGTAGTAAAATCTCTGCGCTGTATACTGTACAGTGTGGATAATTGAACTAAATGTTAAGCTCAAGAAGAACTAGCATAATATACATATTATATAATAATAAACCACCTGTTCTTTGGGAGCATTAGGCTGTTAGAACCCAGGGGTCTCTTGTACGTCGTCAGTGGGACTGACTACTGTGGAGTGCTAAATTTGTCTTTTTCTTTGATTTTTCT
Source organism: Percopsis omiscomaycus (assembly GCA_027575585.1). Taxonomy (NCBI): domain Eukaryota; kingdom Metazoa; phylum Chordata; class Actinopteri; order Percopsiformes; family Percopsidae; genus Percopsis; species Percopsis omiscomaycus. The sequence continues at coordinate 553,278 of JAODLI010000010.1, read as the reverse complement.
CTTCGACACCACGGGGTCCCTTAAACAGTTTGCTAGGTTTTGTTGTTCCCACGCAAACAAGAGAGGCAGCATGATCTCCCATGAGATCTGGTATCGCGGCAAGCCTTCTTCATTTGAAATATAGCAAAGGCCTTTTGCTTTTGAGAGATGTTTGCAGCCTCTTATGTATGTATGCCTCTGTATGCGCGTGTGTGTGTGTATGCGCGTGTGTGTGTGTGTGTGTGTGTGTGTGTGTGTGTGTGTGTGAAGTGCTGCGAGTAGGGAATGATGCGTGGAGTCTTGACACTTTGACAGATGAACAAATTTAGGGTGCTCGAAGGACCCCGTCCCATTCAATACAGACAGGAGTGTGTGTGTGTGTGTGTGTGCGTGCGTGCGTGTGCGTGTGTGCGTGCGTGTGTGCGTGTGTGCGTGCGAGCGACCGGGACTGCTAAGCCTTTTTGGCATGCATTGTTTATGACGCCTTTATTTCTGAATATTATGATGTACCTCTTGTGAGGGTCTAGTGTTTACTGCTACGGCTGGGTTAAAGCACAGTGGCGGTGCCAGTGCGAGAGGTGCGCGTGTCTGTGTCTCGTCGTTTTGCGGAGCCCTTGTGAGCGACATCTGTGCGTCTCCGCGTCTTCCCGTGCGCTCTGCTAACCCCCCCCGCCCCGCCCCGCCCCGCCCCATCAGCACTGTGCCAAGCCGGCGTTCAGGGTGCACCTTGGGTGCGTCGTGTTGTTTTGGTGTTCACAGTGATGTGTTTATCTGTCAATATTCGATCAGAGTTGTGTTGGGAGTATTGCTTTATAGTTTTTATATACAGCAAAACTATTTGCTACCCACTATAAGCATTCTAACTTCAACATGAGAAGACCTCTTTATTTGCAGAGCTTATAGACTAACCCAAAAAATGGGGCGCAAAAGTTTTTTGTTTTTTTTTTTAGGCCAGAAAACCCCTTTAGCTAAGCGATGACGGAGTAAAGCACCAAGAATGTGCACCTCAGCCATCTAAAATTGGACCTGTGTGCGTACGAGGGAGGCATTCCTCCTGAAAAGCCAACGCTCGGCGGCAGTGCCTGGCACTTGATGGCTGCAGTGGAGCCACCACATCTGTCAAGCGTCGCCTTTATTTTGCTTTGTTTGTATGTCTGCGTGTGCGTTAATCCATTAGGGTGGATGTGAATATGTTTGTGTGGGGCATAACTGTGTTCGTGTATAATTTCGCACCATGCGTATGTGTGCATCCGTGCACGTAAATTGCCTCTTTTTTGAATGCCGGTACTGGTTCAATTGAGCGTACCAGCATATGTTTGGTACGCGTGTGTTTCTTAGTCTGTGTGTTTCTTAGTCTGCCTGCGTTCGATACACAATACAGCCTGCTCTCTCTCACACACACACACACACACACACCTCGCTCTATATAGCAATCAAAAGCATTTGGGTTGTTTTGTACCCGTTGTCCATCAAGAAGCAGGCGCCGGCTTTCTCCTCGCCAGGTATTTTTAGATGAGCCGACTCCTGCACACGACATCTTTGCACTAAATTATGGAAATTCCCTTCTCTGTCTGAGCTTTTTCATTTTCCCAGCAGAGCTCGCGTGAGTCTCAACGTGTCCCTAAAATCACTCTGGGTTCTCTCTTAATTACGGCTGATCGCAGCTGACACAATCACACTTTGGTGTCAGCTTGTACTTAATTAGCAGTGACCACAACATGTGCTGAGGCCCAAATTACAAACTGACTAACGCAGTGTCCCCTTTCCCCCGCACGCTGAAAAAAATCCACAAAAGCTCCCTCACCCATGGGATTGTCACCGCTCCCTTTTTCTCCTCCGGCTATAGAGTGCCGTTTGTGGTGCCCTCATCCGGACACAATGTTCCCCTATCGGAAACTGCCTCACGTGGACAAAACGCTCACTTTGTCCGCCTAAGCAAATAATTACTCGGATTAATTAGCCACACTGTGGATAGCCGGGGGCAAAGACTCCAAAAAAATAACTTAAAGGGCAGCACAAATAAATGCATTAAAAAATGTGTCTGTGACCAGTGGATGGCGCTACTCCTGTGACCTTCTCAGACAGGGCCAAGAAAAACAAGCCAATGTATTGAATATATTGAAACTCTTTCGTACTTCACAGCCCTTCTAAGCTATTCAAAATAGATAGGCGTGAATTACTGTGCTACATTACAATACTACAAATCCCACAGCAATTTATTTAAATGAAATTGCTGAAATGTCATGGCAACTGTGAAGTAAACATGTTGCCCACAAAAGTTCACAAGGGGCCTAGTGGATACAACTGGGTGCCACAATGTAAATTTAAAGCCAATAAATATTGTCAAATAGGGAGCACAGAGACACAGGAGACAACCAGGTGCAAGAAGCACTTATTTTCATTGATGATAGCTGCTTTGAGTCTTATAGTAGAAAATTAATTCAGAGCACAGTCGTGTCTGAGGAGTGTACTTAAAATGATATTGGAAACATCCCAGTAGATTAGTAGCATATAAACGCACAATTTCTCCAGGGATAAGCACGTCGCGGCTTCTCGCACAATCCAGCCGCCCTTCCAACGCTCGTATTTGTTTATCGCAAGCTATTTGGCCCCAAATATCGGCATGCGTGTGCAAGTGTTCCTTCATTTGTGCGTCTATTCCTTCGTTTGCGTGCCTATCGTGTTCGTCCCCACATACATCCCCCTCTCACTGCAATGCGATGATTTACCGTATGCATCTACATGGTAGTAGTAACAATTAACACCCTCAGCTCAGCTTTTGTGTTTACTTTGTTTCTACCTGGCTCTCCTGTTTTTTTGTTGTTTTTTTTTCTGACACCGTCTGGCACCATTACCCACTGAGTGACTAATGAGTCTTACAAATGTGTATTATTTGCATCAAAAGCCACGGAACATTTCAGCAGCGCGATGTGTGCCGGCGCGGCACGGAAAGGCAGTCACAGGTACGGCCTGTTGATCTGCCGACAGAGAAACAGAGGGAACAGACAGAGAGGGGGGTTGTTTGTTTCTTTATTTATTTTTGCCTTGCCGCCGCCGGTGAGATGAAGGAACAAACAATCTCTGTGGTTTTGTCCGTTTTAGTGTCGGCGTAAATAGGGTAAAACAGCGGTAGCATTCTGCATTGTCTTGCTAAATGGCTGTTGTGTGTGTATTGATGTGATGCTGAGCTGTCTCAGTTGCTAATCTACAAACCGTGTCCATTTTATCTGCCTGTCTCTGTGTGTGTGTGTGTGTGTGTTTGTGCGTGTGTGTGTGTGTGTGTGTTTGTTTGTGTGTGTGTTTGTTTACATGTATGCACCCTCGTTTGCTATCTTCCTCGCTGTCATTAGGATCGACTAATGACCCAGGTCCGGATCATTGCACCTTATTAGTTGCCGGGACAACAGCAGGGAGTTAGGGAAGAGCAAACTGGCCGAACCCCAAAGCTGTAAGCTGACCTGGCGCGCAGCCTGAAAAAAAAGCGGCATCCTATGAAACAGTCTTGGAATCATACTTTTAGCCTCTTCTTATTGTTTGAAAGAAAAAAAGAACTCCCCCTGGTGGAGGATAGTGGAATGTCAGCAAACCCTCAGGTGGGGCGGGACTTCGGCGTCCCCATTGCTACAGTATTATGGGTGGTTGGATAATATTTCCAAATATGCTCTACAACGAGATGCATGGTGAAGTTACCATGGTAGGCTAATTTATAGCTCTAACAGGTATGACAGAGTAGTGTGTATGTGTGTGTTTGTGTGTGGTTGTATAACCACAGGATAAAAGGGAGGTTATACCCTCTGAATAATGAACTAGCAGACTGAGCTATTTCTCACTATCGCCTCTGCATTTGTGGTAGCCCCCCCCCAAAACAAACAAGCAGTAAAACAAAACAAATACCCTATCCCACAGCAAATCTATCCCATGACCAGCTCCCCCGGTTTGGGCCACTGGGAGGGGAGGAGGGAAACCAAGAATATAATTAGTCTCTGAGTCTGTGAAGGGACCTTTATTTGTGTAGATACAGCCGTCTGACCCAATACCTATCCCCATTTTCCCTCCCCTTGCCTCTCAATCCATTAGCTGCCGTGTTTCCTCCACCTGCAGGAAGCAGCGCAGGCTGTCTCGATAGCATCCGCCATCTATTTTTTATTTATTTTTTCCCGTATTATTCTTATTTTTCAATTTGGCGGCCGGGGAAAGGTCAGGATTAGTTATCGACGCGGCCGTGTCTAAGCCAGAGACCGTGGGGAAGGGGAGGGGAGGGGAGGGGGGGGGGGGGGGGGGTGGACTGCG
>JAODLI010000010.1:528824-548909 GCA_027575585.1 Percopsis omiscomaycus | reverse complement strand
GCCTCCATGGTGGTCTCTTGAGATATGAGAAGGGCATGTGCAGAAAAGTGTTTCTTTGTCCAAAGAGAACATAACAAAAAAATGCACATAATGGTAATGGCGGAATAATGCTTTTATGAAGCACACACACAGAATCCATTTTTTGCATTATTATTATTATTTTTTGGAATTTGTGACCTAACTTTTGTATAATTTGTTTACCACAGGGATCTGCGGAGCAACTTGATCAGTCGAATCGATCCGGGAGCTTTTCTGGGATTGCCAGCACTCAAAAGACTGTGAGTAGCTGTTTATACCTTTTTTTTTATTTATTTATTTATTTAATTTTTTTTGCAGCTTAATTTTTCGTCATCTTGTTGCCAATATCTTTTATATTTATCTATTTGTATTATACCGATGATTCTTTTTATTACTGGAAACAAAACCACTGCCAGTCTTTAGCCTATATTTTCTTTGCATTTCAAGGTTGTTTCTACCATTCCTAGCTAGTGTTTATTTTGGCTTGTGAATGCCTGGGATGGAGTCATCGGTCTGCTGGGCAAGAGCTCTTTTTCATGTTAATACGGAGATGCCCATTTAAAGTTACACTCCTGGATTCAGATTGCTTATAGGGCCCCCCAGAACCACACATTTCTGCCCCAAACGCTACTGTGCATGAGAATGCACGTGGCTGTAGGGGGGAGGGAGGGGTAGTGAGCATTGTGATGGCAGGCATTTCGCTAGCCGTGAATTCCTGTTGCGTGTCTTGTGTCCTAACCCAGTTTCATAAATATGGGGATAGGCTATACACCGGGAATGCACGTCTATAGGGTAATGCAGTTGTTGTTGTGGTTTAAAGTTGGCACGTTCATTTTTATGACAAAAATTGGACAATGTGAAAAGCTTAACTCGAGTAAATGTGAATATTGAAGTTAGCATTAAATGATGTGCACTTCAAGGCTTTCCCTAGAGCCTGTGAGTTGTGCTCAGTCCAAATCACAAACGGGGATATAGGGTATCCAGTGTCTATAAGGGCTTGTGGTCAGATGGTAGTCTACTCCTGCTGCTATGCCTTTTCAACACTCTGCTGGGCTTCTGCCAGATGCCACTCAGACAACATGAAGCACTATCCACTTTCACACACACAAGGAAAAGGAACATACAGACTGATTTGTTGTTGTTGTTGTTGTTGTTATTGTTATTATTATTATTTCTTTACGATATACGTTTGTGCGTGTTGAGGTGATTGGCATGTGTGCAATGCATGCCATACAATTGTAAAGCTGTGCGTGCGTTTGTTAGCAGAACAGTCGGTGTGCGTGTGTGAAAGAACACAGCATAACTTGGAGTCATCCAAAAGTACCCAGTCACTGCCAACATAAACTGGAGCTTGGCTGCAGCATGTGCAGAGTAGGGAGAAGAGAGAGAGAGAGAGAGAGACAGGCAGGAAGGCCCTCCGCTCCCTGACTCAGGCGCTAACCTCATTGCTTATTCATACACGACCCCCCCGAGTCCCACGTCCTGCATGTTAAAGTTCCAACGTGGCGCTGATGGGAGCTCTGGGAAACACGACACCGGTGGAAGCTCCCCTCCAGATTATCGGCCACGGTTTGATCCGCAGACTTCATTTGCGGTCTGGCCTAAAGCCGTTCCAAGGTTCCCTCCAGGGTACTACTAGTGGTACGTTCGTCTGTTCAGGTGTTTTGAACTAGGAGAAGGACCCGACTGTGAGGTAAATGTCCTCGTCAGTGGATCTCAAGCTTTTTGACCTTACTTAGTTTACTGCTTGCTTGTCACAAGCAATAAACAAGTTATTTTAATAACTCATAGCGTATAAATATACGTGTACCACAAGCTATAAGCTGCATTAATGCGCGCATTTAATTTTTGTATAAATTGTGTTAAAGAAGCATAAATAATAGAAATGCAGTAAATTGAGAACATTTATTATTATACATTTTTCATGCCCCCCCATTAAAGCGTCTTGCCAGACCTCAGTTTTAGAAGCACTGCTCTACCCTGCTGTGCTTACTTTTGGCAAGTGTGCACAACCCCCCCTTGTCTCATGGAGTTCATGGGCAGTAAAATGATGCACGAAAACATACGTCCCTCCTCTCTATCGCTCGGCAATGACTATAACTTGACCTGCTGCTATTTTGCCACTCCCCCTTTCTTTGTCTCTGTCACTGTGCAACTCGCTGTGCGTGGAAACTTTTGTCAGCCCGACCGCGACGAACTGAAACGCTAACCTTGAGCACTGATACATTTCCATCACTTTATGGTGCACTTCCGAGTCAAAGTCGAATCAAGTTATGTCCCTTCTAAAGGCAGCATTAGCTTTCGTTTCCGAGGTAGACAGACAGGACCTGGTGGTTCTACTTGTCTGGAGTTCATTAGTTTGGTTTTGCTGACGCTTGCAGCCTCCGGGGCGAGACATGTCTGTAGCACTTAACCTGCTGGGACCTCTGTTCACACGCACAATGATGCAGTACACAGACGCGTGTATCTGCGTGCATAATGTAACGCAAAGACACGCACACGCTGGGCTCACCCCCCCTTCACTGTCCATTCCATTGACAGCAGCACATTAGGCTAGCTCTGCTCCTCCTTAGCAAAGCTCTGAGCGTGTTTTCAGCATGCCTGTGGCCATGGGACTGTGTTGAGTTTAAACTTTGGCAAATACCACTAGTCCCTCCCAGCCGTGAAGCAAGTCAAATGGCGAGTGTGACTCTGGACTGTTGGCTAAGCAGAGATGGTGGATTTGATGTTTGATATTCACATTGCCTTTCTACTGATGAAGGTGATGAAGTCTTAATTTCTTCACTTTGACGTGCAATAACACCTCAACCTGTATGAACCCAGGTGATAAAGAAAAGGAAATATTCATCCCTGGAGCTTAGGAAGTAGGTCCCCCCCCAAAACTGATACTAATATCCTTCCCGTGACACACAATGCTAGCACGACTTGGCAAGCCCGTAGAAGGCGGCCCTCTATTCCTTTTGAAGCGGAACTAATAACCTTGCACAGTAAATTCCCCAGCTGCCACCTTAAGGAGCAACAACAGTAATTAAACAAAAGCTTGGATGTTCGCGTACGCCTCTCAGCCGCCTTGCAGGTATCACTTTTTGTCAGAATTGCGTTCCCCAGGCACGGCAGGATACGGCTTATCTTCTAGGTTTCAGCGTTAGGCAAGGCTTTAAAAAAAATAAAAAAATATTGTCTGTACTTCTTACTTTTTAAGGTTTAGTTTTTTAGTTTACAGTTTATAGTGCGTGTGTCCTATACTGTACCCTTTGCCCTCCTTAGTATTAGTTGTTTGTAGTGTTTGGAAGTGCAGCTTATTCTGAAGTTCTGCCAAAACATCTCATCGCTCCACATGCATATATGGTGCGATTTTTAACATTCAGCACAGCTTTCTCTTATGATTTATTCAGACCTGATAGTGTCGAGAGAAAAGGACTGTTTAAGTGCTGACAGCAACATCTATTAGCGGAATGTTTGCAAATGTAGACCCGTAGTTCTGCCTTTGAATTACTGCCCTGAATTTCTGTCCATACTATAACTCACGGAAGCAGGATCTGGCTTTTTCCATTTTCCATGTTCCATGCAATTCCTTACAAAAGTTCCAGAGAATCCCAGACGGTTCCCTCTGCCGTACGACAGAGACATCATGTTAGGTCCCGTCTCAATGAGATACGTACACTTTTGACATACTTGACATTAACCATAGGCGATTAATCACCTCCCAGAGGGTTCCTTTTGGATGTGCGATTTCATTTGATGACTCCCTGAATAGCTGTCGACCTGACAACAAAGAATATTTTGTGTCCTTGCCCTGACCTGTCTCTGTCAAGTCTGGCTTTTGGTGTTGCAAAGCCTGTCTGGTTTAATCTCACTGTGTACACACATTCCCTGAAATGTATCCGTTTGTCCTCCCGATAACATCTTATGATTGTAACATTTTCACAGGCCCAATGGGGCTTACTAATTGATGGCTGTACTAGGAATCATGGCTTCCATGTAGGAGACGTGTAGAAGAAATTGACCAGAAATGTTTTTTGTTTTGTTTTTTTACAGCGACTTGTCCAACAACCGCATCGGCTGCCTCAACGTCGACATCTTCAAGGGCCTCACAAGTCTCGTCAGACTGTAAGTCGACGATATTGCTGTTTAAAAAAAAATTATCTTTTACATTTTACCGTTCCTGTTAGGCTTGCATTGAAACAAAATGTGGCATTCGTATGCCGTCATGTTTTCCAAAAGAATAAAATATTAAAGCTATACGTGATATATTTTGCTGGGTTTTGTTTTAAAATATGGACCATATCCGTGTTTTTTTTCTTTTTAGAAACCTTTCGGGAAACATGTTCTCCTCGCTGGCTCAGGGGACTTTCGACAGCTTGTTGTCTCTGAAGGCATTGTAAGTGCACATTAAAGTTCTTTTTAAAAGTAGAAATGTGCATCATCACATCATTCTTAGGTCAGTGTTTGACTACTCTCAGAACAATCGTTTTGTTCTGTCCCTTCCAGGGAGTTTCAGACGCCCTTCTTGCTGTGCGACTGCAACCTGCTGTGGCTGTTGCGGTGGAGCAAAGAGCGCAACGTCGGGGTGAGGAACACAAAGTGCTCCTACCCTCGCTCCCTGCAGGACCAGCTCATCACCGCCGTCGAGCCTGAGCTCCTCACCTGCGGTAAGGACACCCCACTGCCACCTGACCAACTCTAGACAGGTTTAGGGTTATAGCAGTTCTTCTTTGTCACTACTAACAGCAGCTGGGCCAAATTATATTAAACAAATACTAACCCCTCTTAATATTCTGGTGGAGGCAAAGCAACAGTTCTTACTTTAAGTGATTGAAATAAAATAAAAAACTCAATGTTTTCAATATTGGCTCATAAACGGGATGTGTGATAACTCTGACTCCGTTTGTCACAACCGTCCCTTTTATTTTCTCTCCCCTCTGAATCGACAGCGGTGTGCTCGGGGGGGGGGGGGCTTGTGCAATGGCACAGGCGATAAGAGTGCGGTCGTACAGGCCAGTGCTGCCTTTGTTTGCATGTCTTATCAGCAACGCGCTTGTCACAGAGGTTATGAAATGCGTGGCACAGACAGCAGCTCGGGTCAGCCGTGAATGACAAACGGCACCAAACTATATTCCAACCCACAGGCACTGTCTCCCCACCCCCCCACCCCGAGACATTCCAAATTTGCCATGGGCGGGGAAAAAAAAGTACATGCTCAAATTCCTCCCATGATCTAATTGATTTGTGACAATCGTCTTTTTTTTCTTTTCAGCGCCGCAAATCTGTAACTGACCACAAATCGGTAGCATTCGGAGTCCCCGAGACATAGAATTGTCATCTGTTTGCATTATGTAACTAAAAATAATCATGCCAGAAGCTCTTCAGAGGGGCATACCAATTATCACATGGCTGACTGTGGCAATCAGCCAGCCATGTTTTATTAAAGGGCTAGTGTGTAAGATCTAGTATGTTTACATGATAAATACGAAGTACTTCATACGGTAGGAAGGTATTTTCATAGGTGGTGTAAACATGCATACTATATGAACAGAATCAGCCTTTCTATACAAAGCCTCGACGATTTGAGCGTTTGTGATTTTAGTTTTATATCCAATATATTTTAGCTCTCTTGTCCTAACATCTTGGTAAACCCACACTGCGTCCCACCTGTCTCTGCATAGACGCGCCACTTGAGCTGCCCTCGTTTCAGTTGACGCCATCCCAGCGCCAGGTGGTGTTCCAGGGGGACAGCCTGCCTTTCCAGTGCCAGGCCTCGTTTGTGGCCGAGGACATGCAGGTGCTGTGGTACCAGGACGGCCGCATGGTGGAGCCCGACGCCGCCCAGGGCATCTTCATTGAGAAGAGCATGGTGCAGAACTGCTCCCTTATTGCCAGGTATGGAGGTTTGTGTGTGTGTGTGTGTGTGTGTGTGTGTGTGTGTGTGTTTGTATTCACAGTGGGTGTGCCCTGTTTTCTCTTTGATTGTATGAGCTTGCTGGGTGGGTGTGTGTGTGTGGTTTTGTTTGCCTTTTTATTCAATGTGTATGGACATGGCACATTGTGGGCATTCTGCTTAATTCGTTTCTATCATTTCTATCATTCCTTGATGTCGGTATAGAACTACTAATCCTTTGCTCATGTGACCTAACATCTGAGATGACAGATATTTCTCCTCCCCTGTTCTTCACCAGTGCTCTGACCATCTCCAACATCCAGCCTGGCTCCACAGGGAATTGGGAGTGTCGGGTCCGTACCAGCAGGGGCAACACCACCAGGACGGTCCACATTGTCGTCCTGGAGAGCTCCGCCAAGTACTGCGCCCCTGAGCGCGTCTCCAACAACAAGGGCGAGTTCAGGTTAGCAAACCCACTAATGCACATCACTGGGTCGTATCTTGCATCTCTTTTTTTTTTTACGGCTGCTGCGTTCAGTCGCTCTACATGAGGACTCGCGTCAATCGCCGCTTTAACTTTGGTCGTCTTGTCTTATTGGTTATTGGTAATTTAATCTGACCACATAGTCATACCTGCTGTGGCTCTCTTGAATAATGTGATTATTGCAGGGGTTCCCACATTAGCTTGCTCTTGTGAACCTTTAAACAGTCACACTATAATCAAATTGATTCATAGCACACCGCGTAGGCTTACAATTCGTATCAGTCTTTATTTCAGTATGGCAGTCTCCCAGACACAATGCTTTCAGGATAATGGTTGTTTATAGTGTGCGATTTATTGGAATATGGAACCGGCAGACTTTTTGCAGGTTGTCATACAGCCAGGAACAGCCTTTTTCCATGTTGGGTCTGAATTTTGGTAATGACCATGTAGGAGGAAATGCGCTTGTTTGGCCCGGTTGCCTCTATCCAAGCACTGTGGCACACCCTTGTGGAGAAAGTGTGTATGGCACGTGCCACACTGTCAATAGATCACCTAACCTCAAGATAAGTGAATTATTCTCTGGACTGAAAAATGTCAGTCCAAATGTAAATGATAACTGTAATTTAAAAATGCTACGTGTTGAATCAAAATGATGTTTTAGACATCGTATTGAATAAAACGCCCTGTTCTCCTCCCCGTCTCGTCCCAGATGGCCACGCACCCTGGCTGGCATCACAGCCTACCTGCCCTGCAACAGGCTGTCGGGCAGCACCGGCGAGGAGCAGCGGGCGTGGAGGAGGTGCGACCGCGGAGGGCTCTGGGCGGATGACGACTACTCCCGCTGCCAGTACCAGAAAGACGTCACCAGGTTCCTCTACTTGATCAACCAGGTCTGTGGTTGGATGGTTTGGCTAATGTAGCTAGCTAGTTCTCATCTGACGCGTTCTGCTAACCTATCTGTAGCCACAGATGGAAACTGTTGGACATATTTGCTCTAAAACTCTCTCTCTATCCACTAGATGCCCCTGAACGTGACTAACGTAGTGACGATGGCCCGCCGACTGCTGGTCTGCACAGTTGATGCGGCCAACTTCTCTGACAAGATGGACATAATCTTTGTGGCTGAAATGATTGAGAAGTTTGGGAAGTTTGCGGATAAGTTCAAAGATGTGAGTTTTGGCTGTCGGCTTGCCACTTAATCCGATGTTATCTGACATTCCCTGCCAGTGGGATTTTTAGTGGTGTTCTGGTTTGACCTTAACTGTCTGAATCTCTTTTAACCTCTATTACGGAACACCTAATTTTATTGAAAATTCCACTTAAATGTCCACATATATCGGCTGTATATAGTGTAAGATAAGATGACTTTCAAACATGGAACAAGTAATGTTTGCAGAGCAATAAATAGGTTCAAAAGGTTTATTTGTCATACAATAACAAGTTATGGCAATGAAATTGGATAAATGGAGCATAACTGATGCTAGCTCTCTGAAAACTTGGGCTTGTGCTATCATCATTTCAGCTATCGCTGTTTTCAAATGTCATTACTCTGCAACAAAGCTACGGGGCGCCTGAGGGTTCTATGTGAATGATGACATGAGAAGTGTGCCAAAACATCTCCCAAATGACCCATTATCTTGTGGGATGGTTAGTCTTGAAGCAAGATATTTGCTACGACAGAGATGCCAAGCCATAAAACCATAGTTGCCATCTCTTACACACAGAGTACTGATCTTTGCTGTTGTATCTTTTACATTGTGACAAAGAGCCAATGGCATATTCTCGACAGCACCTCCGTTTACAACAAAACAAAACCAACAACTCTTTGATCGTTACAATGATAACTCGCTCTCTATGAATTTATGTCCTGCGTTGCATGGTGGTTGGCTAAGGACCAACCTTGTGGCCGGACAATGATTTCCGGGACGCTCACAGGCTAGACAAAGCAGTCTTGTCCCAGACAAATCCACAGACGAGTGCGGGTGAGATAGGATCAGGAATAGAAGATTTTTTTTCTTCCTTAATCTGCGAGGGAGAATGCACATGGAATCAGATCTCCCTTGCTTCCCCCACAGTGACCCCCATAAAACCTCCCTTAGAGACCTGGACTCCACGGATAGGTTGAAGAAAGGATGTGAATGATTTCTGACAATTTTTTAATGGCGCTTTTTAAAAAGATTTTCCAAGCAGAAAGCAGTCTTGGGGGCATGTTTAAGTGTTAAACACAGGCTGTGCTTATACGGTATATTCAGTTTCACTTATAATGTTGATGGTCTAAGTCTAGCAATTAGGTATTTGCGTATTGCTGTTTTGCCTCCAATTGCCGTAAGATCTACTACTCAAACTACTTTTAGTTAAAGCTGCGCTGCCATTCTGAGGATGGAAATCAAGGCACATGATGGTCAAACATTGCATACGTCCTAATAAGGACCCACTTTCTCTCACTATGCCGCCTTGTGGCCAAAACGACACACTGCCTGTTTAAATGCATATTTTGTTTCTCTTTTTATATGCGACGTCGGTATATTGCTCCCGCGTTCACCGTCCTTACCCCCCCCCCCCGCCCCCCCCCCCCTCCCCCTGTTTCTCCCCTAGCTGGGTGAGGTCATGGTGAGCATGGCCAGTAACCTGATGCTGGCCGACGAGAGAGTGCTGTGGATGGCGCAGCGCGAGGCCAAGGCCTGCTCCCGCATCGTCGCCTGCCTGCAGAAGATCGCCGGCTACCGCCTGGTCACGGCGCACTCCTTCTCCCTGGTGCGTCTCATTACAATATGGCCGCCGCCTGAGGTCTTGGATTGAAATTGCTGACTTTAATGTCAATGCTGGAATACTTTATATTTGTTGATGATTTGATGATTTGATATGATTTGTTTGATGTGGTAAACGGTAAATATTACATCACTAAGGTCTTTTTAAAATTGCTGTTTCATGTGTAGTACTTATTTTAGAAGGGCAAAACGCCTTTCTGCGAGCTTTAATATAAATGCTTTGGAGATGAACTGTCCACACGTGTCGTGTGCCCACCCAGACCTCCCCCAACATCGCGCTGGAGGCCCACGTGGTCCGGGCCGCCGACTGGAACGGCATGAGCTGCGTGTTGTTCCAGAGGACGAGCCCAGAGCGCACGCCGGGCCAGGACCGCCAGCTCACCTTCAAATGCAACGCCACCAGCGCCTACTCCAGCATGCTGCTCAAAGTCAGTATCCCAACACACACACACTCTCCACCTGTAGGGAGCATGTCAACAGACTTTTGATAGTCGCATAACGGTTGAATTTGTGACACTAAATTGGTCTCTTCGTGGATACATAAAGGTTCAATCAAATGTATAAATCATTTCATAATTTCAACATAGGTTGAGCAACAAAGAACAAAAATATAAAATATTTATTGGGCAACGTAGCTAGGCCTTCACTGGTCAAAAACTTATCATCCTATTTATTATTATTTTATTATTAATAAATGTATTTATTTATTTTTTCTTGCAGTTTTTCACAATTTTTGTCACAAACTACCAAACAAAAACCTCTAATGCACACGTTGCATAATTCTAAACAAATCCCCTCTTTATCCCTACAGAACACGGTGGTGGAGGCGTCGCTGCAGCTCCCCCACTCCCTGCTCGCCTCGCCCCCCCTCCCCGAGCCGGCAGACGAGGCCGCTCACAAGCTCCACCTGCTGGCCTTCCGCAACGGCAAGTTCTTCCCATCCACTGGGAACTCCTCCCAGCTGGCCGACGGCGGGAAGAGGAGGAGCGTGGCCACGCCCGTCATCATGGCCAAGATAGGTGAGCTGGGGCAGAACTGTGTGTTTTTTTTTTAGGTTAAGCTCTGATGTGTAATTCTGTCTAATGGCATGATAACTTTATATAAATTAAGTAGTGGCATTTAAAGGTGCAGTAGGCAACTTTGGTAGCACGGCGCGCGGCCGGCGCTACACATCAGATTTAACCAATCAGATGCAGGAAGGCGTTTCCTACCTGTCCTAACCAATCACAATCTCACCTGCTGGAGATGAGAGAGACAGTTTGCACTGCTGTGCGCGATGAGGATTGGTGGGAATTACTTCTTGCATGTGATTGGTTAAATCTAATGGTGGACCCGCTGGCTCTGTTGCCTACCAACATGCCAAAATACCTGCCAAAATATAAACTACAGACATATTTGTAAGATTTCAGACATTGTATTATACTGTACCATGGCAAAGGTCAGTAAAGTCAACTGTAAATATAACATTAACTTTATATGTTTTTGAAGTTTGGGCTTCTGAGGGCTATAATTAAATTAAGGCGAATGCCTTTTTATATTCAGAACCTCCATTTTAGGAACCGCTGGAAGCTTTAGTGTCTTTTCATTCGCTGTATTCTAGACGGCACATCCCTGCAAGGCCTGCGGAGCCCCGTCAACGTGACACTGCGGCGCTTCGCCCGGGGCTCGGACGCCACGGCCGCCTGCTGGAACGCCAGCCTGGCGGCGGGCCAGGGCGGCTGGCAGGCCGGCGGCTGCCGCATCCTGGCGCACCACGACAACTTCACCACCGTGTCCTGCGACGCGCTCGACAACTACGGCTTGCTCATGGTAACGGCTGCTCTTGGGTCTCCAGTAGGCCTCAGCCTACGGAATTACAATAACGATGCAACATTTCGATTTACAACTTTTAACCGTCTTCCGTTTGTCATGTCATTGCCGTGTACTGAAGGTGCTGGGGCGTGACAATGTCCTAAAGCAGAATTGAATCTTCTGTGTGTCCTACAGGACCTTAGCAGTGTGGAGTATTTCTCCCCCAGCATCCAACCGCTCCACCCAGTGATCTACGCCACCGCCATAGTGCTCCTCCTATGCCTGCTAACGATTATCGTTAGCTACATCTACCACCACAAGTAAGTATGCTTTTGTATTCTTCACCGTTTTGTTTATCTTTCCTTCCTTCTTTCTTTCCTTCCTTTTTTTTATACATTTTTTTTTAAAAGCTAATTCTGTTCGCCAGGTCTGTGCGAGTGAGCCGTAAGTGTTGGCACATGTTGGTCAACCTGTGTCTCCACATCCTCCTCACCTGTGGCGTGTTTGTGGGCGGCATCAACCAGACTCGCCATGTCAGCGTGTGCCAGGCGGTGAGTACAGCCTCTCTCTCTCTCTGCGCGCCTCCGTTCCTCCACAGCAGAATAGGCCGAGCTAAAAGTTCCACAAAAAGTATATGCGCAAAGTACTTCCAGGAACTACGCCCATGGCTATGTTAACATTCGCTTGTGGGAACACTGGGTAGAGGGGAAGGCGCGGTAGGTGGGATTTCATTGCTGGAGACGTTTCGGCTGTGTTTTTGCGTGGGTTTTTATTTGCAGCTCCTGCCTGGAAAAAGTCTAACAGAGCGTTTCCTTCAGTTCCCCTCAGGAATAACACTAACTTGGAGTAATGGGTTCAGGAGGAAGTTACCTTTTCAGGCTGCTAGCATGCTAACCGTACAGAGATTTGAGATAGAAAACGCAGATAACTGGGTGGGAGAATTATTATAATAATATATTATATAATATTATAATAAAAAAAGTGTGTTGTTTGTGTGCTCCAATAAGTAATTTATTTAAGTGTTATGTTTTTTTTTTTACCGTGATAAGAAAAATGTAGTTTAAAAGAAAACAAGATGTCCGTAAACCACCAACTGAAAAAATGTCCATTCTCCTCCAGGTGGGCATCTTGCTGCACTACTCCACCCTGGCTACAGCTCTATGGGTGGGGGTGACTGCACGCAACATATACAAGCAGGTGACGCGCAAGGCCAAGAGGTACGAAGAGCTGGACGAGCCTCCCCCACCGCCGCGGCCTATGCTCAGGTAGACACTACAACTCCCACAATGCAATGGAGAGACACATGCATATATAAGAATTATGAGTATGTATTGTATTGTATAAAAAAAAGGTTGTATCCTCTGCCACATGGTGTCAGTGTAGATTCCTGGAAAAACCAACTGCCAAAATTGATATCTTAAAGCAGAACTGCTTCTAAACTAGATTATTTTTCCACAAGGTTCTACTTAATTGGTGGAGGAATACCCATTATTGTGTGCGGCATCACTGCGGCAGCTAACATCAAGAACTACGGCAGCCGGACCAATGCCCCATAGTAAGTAGCCCCGCCGACGCTGTCGCATTTTGTAAGGCAATTAACGCTCCTAATGATTCAATATGTGCTCATGACAATGCTGTCACCGTTTCTCAAGACAGTGTTTGTCCATTAAGGAAGCCCTTCCTAGCTTTACACACTCAATCCTCAGGAGGTACGGCTCAATATTATATAAATTTTTTTTTTTTTGGGGTAAAAGTTTCCTCCCTGAAGTTCTGACAGTGGAAGTCATTAGTGCGTGCATCTGGGTGACTAGCTACAAGCCGGTGTGCCCCCTTTGTTCAGTTCCCAATGTATAACAATGTATAACAGAGCGGGCTAATGAACAAATCCGGGCCTGAATCTGTCTGAAGTATTGAAGTTTAATTAGCGCGCCGTAGTGTAATGCAGTGGTTCTTAAACTGTGGGTCGAGGCCCCCTTCAAGAGTGGTGACAAGAGGATTTTGGGGGGGGGGGGTTGTGAAATCATTTAATAAATGGTTTTAATTTTTAATTTTACACATTTTCTTATAAATATAAATTTACATGGTGTGGGAAAATATTTTATTTTAGCTTTTATGAAATGGTTGATTTCTTATACTGTTACTTATACTTCTTATACTTTTACCTAGACCTTTTACAACACATGGCTTACCTTTTAGATTGTGTAATGAATCCCTGTAGTGAGGCGGAGGTGAATGCATAATGTAGAAGCGTATAACCTCGCTGTTCCTCCTCTAGCTGCTGGATGGCATGGGAGCCGAGCATCGGAGCCTTCTATGGCCCCGTGGGCTTCATCACCTTCGTGGACTGCATGTACTTCCTCAGCATCCTGCTCCAGCTGCGGCGACACCCGGAGCGCCGCTACGAGCTCAAGGAGCCCGCCGAGGAGCAGCAGCGGCTGACGCCAGCCGGCGGCGGGGGGGACGCCGACGCCCCCCTCGCCCTCCAGCTCCGGCCCCACGAGGCGGGGGCCGCCGCCGCCGCCGCCTCCTCCGCCTCCTCCTCCATGGCCCTGTCGGTCCTGGAGAACGAGCACACCTTCGCGGCCCAGCTGACGGGCGCGGCGGGGGCCCTGGGGTTGTACGCCGCCCTGTGGGCGTTCGGGGCCATGGCGGTGTCGCAGGAGCACCCCGCCGACCTGGCCTTCACCTGCCTGTTCGGCGCGGCCGCCCTGGCCCTGGGCGCCTTCCTGCTCACGCACCACTGCGTCAACAGGCAGGACATGAGGCGCTACTGGGCTCAGGCCTGCTGCCACAGGAGCCGCGGCTACTCCGGCCAGGAGGAGATCCTCCTGCCCCAGCCGGGGGGGGCCGGGGCGGCGGCGGCGGCGTCCAGCGGCGGGTCCGTGGGCCGGGGGAACGGGGAGGCATCGCGGTGCGGCCACAGCAGCGAGTCGTCCTGCACCAACAAGAGCGGGCCCAGCCTGCGCGGGGCGTCGGCCCCGGGCAGCAAGCTGACCAACCTGCACGCCGAGGCGGCCCAGTGCAAGCCCGCCCCACCCCTTCCGGCGCCGGCCAACGGCGCCGCGGCCCTCCTGGACAACAGCCTGACCGAGCACTCGCTGGACAACGAGATCAAAATGCACGTGGCGCCCCTAGAGGTGCAGTTCCGCCCCGCCAACAACAACAACCACCCCGTGTGCGCCGCCAACGGCCATGCGGGGGGCCGGCACCACAAGAACCGGGCGCGCGCCCACCGCGCCAGCCGGCTCACCGTGCTGCGGGAGTACGCCTACGACGTGCCCACCAGCGTGGAGGGCAGCGTGCAGAGCGCCCCCCACAGGCGCCACCAGCACCACCACCACGACCTGGCGGCCAGGAACAGCCGGCGGGCGGCCTACATGGCCTACAGGGAGCGCCACCAGAGTCAGATGCAGCAGGACAGCAGCGACAGCGCCAGCCTGCCCCGGCGCTCCCGCTACGCCGACAAGGGAGGGGGCGGTGTTGTCGGAGGAGGAGGAGGAGGAGGAGGGGCGGCGGACGGCGCCTGTGCGCCAGAGGGCGAACGCGCGGCCGCGTCCGCCGACGGGTCTAGCTCGGGGATGGACGGCGGTGCGCCGAAGCTGCCCGGCGGCAGTGAACTGGAAGGCCTGCCCAAGTCATACGGACTGAACCTGGTCACACCGAACGGCGCGCTCAAAGACTTGGGGCCGCCCGCGCCCTTGATAGACGCTGAGAGTACAGCCAGCGTAAAGACTGGCTTATGGAAACACGAAACTACCGTGTAGTGACGGTTTCCGGTCCAAAGACTGCATGGTGATATCCATCTGTGCTCCTCAACTGTGAAATTTGATTTGTTGCTTTTTTTTTCTTCTTTTTTTAGATTTGTAAATTTTCCATGGTAAGAGATGTTTTGTTTTTTGACGTAAGATTTTCGTACGCCACACAACCCACTATGTAGATATGTTTTTGTAAATGGTCTATTTTTTATAACATTTAATCCCAAAGCCCTTAATCTGTTTGCGAGTTTTGTAAATGAAACTGCATAGTCTGTGCTGTAGCCCTGTGTATACCCTTCGGGGGGGGGGCTTCATGTTCTAGTTTCTTCTAACACAATAAACCAAAAGTTCTGTTTGCGTAATTCAAAAGTTTAATTCTCCTTCTAACACCCACACAACTCTTTGGACTTTGGAACAAGTGCAAAGGTGAGACACTGCTGCTTTGTGGGCCCACAATTTAATTGCGACTGGCTGTGGCTTTAGGCTATATATGTTTGGTTTTTTCCCCACCTCCCCTCTCTCTCTGTCTCCTGCCTGCTGCCAAATGTGATGGGTCTCCTGTACTTCGTGAACTCCTGCTGACTTGCCAAGGCTTGGATTGACAGCTGACTTAGGGCAGTCAGTCTGGCATGTAAAAGGATAATTGGAGGAGTGCATCTTCACCCTTAACTGCCCCCTTTGCAGTCTCTCTCCACAGCAGAAGCTAGTGCCTTTTTCCTCACAGCTTGATATCACTGTGGGAGAGCAGGTAAGACACGGATAGTATTGTGACAGCTCAGAGCTACCTACTGCAGCGTTATTACAAAGCCATATTATCATCACCAGTTTTACTGGCAAATGTCATGCAGATGACTTTATTTCTAGTTTAGATGTTTGTTAATGCTAATGAGATTGTACTTCAGACCATTTAACCTAGAGATGTGGTTTTCTACCCTATTTTTGCGCTCATACTTGATGTTGTTTATTCATAAGCTTGGTGGCCAAAAATAGTCCGACGCATTCTGTAGTTTGGGTAATGTTTTTCTTTGGCAAATTCAACCAAATTCAAGGCTTGCGTATTTGACGTGTTGAAGGAATGATAAATAAACCTATTTCTGCACTGACATTACTTGAGTCAACCTTCATAAACTTTTGAAGGACATTGCCATCTATCCCTGATATATGATACTATTAAGAGATTGTGAGTAACTGTCACCTGCTGATCACCTTAGTCACTGAAGCCACAGCCAAGAGACTGCACACGCTTAACTTTGATTTCCCATTAACGGTGTATTAATAAAAAGCATATTTCACCTAGACAGAGACATACTGCCCAGCCATCTTTGATATGACAAACTATAATAAGAATTTTGAATTATGTATGGAGCAGTTGCCTTGATTAGTTTGCGAGGACCTCGCTGAAACCCTCAAGTCAAGAGGCATCGTCAAATAATGTCCGACATTCTTCTGGTGTTCCCAAATTTCACTTAAGGCTGTCAGCGAGACATGAATGACAATTGTGTGCCAGCGCAGCGGGTCATTACTGATAATGTTGGCTTTGAGTTCACAGGGACACCTTGAGCAAAAATCAATAACGAATTAGAATACTAATTTAGTTCTTGTTTATCAAGTCTTGCGAGAGTCTTCATAAGGAGCGTTCTATTTAAACTGAAAAGCAATCTAGAAACTAATGCCGCCAAGATGAACCATAGTCTTTTGCCTTGAGCTGTCAGAGATGTAAGTTTTATATTATATTTTGAAGCTCCCAAAGTATGATTATCACTTCAGGTAGTTTGAAAACGGTTTGTCTATCTACTTTGATAGCGCATGATGATCGCCTCCTGACTTCCCTTGCAGAATATTGTCTATGCACCCCGTGGAGCGTAGCCTATCAGAGCAATATTCCCTTTCAGGAAGGACAGCCAATTCCAGACAAGTGATGCACTGTTTACATTATCCGATCGCTGACCGTATAGCGCTTGGAGTAAGTCTAAGCATCTGGCTCTGTTGTGGAAACTTGCCACCTGAATGAAGATTGATACTGTATTGAAAGTTAAGCCATCTGTGCTGAATGTAATTAGCTGGCTTTAACTGTCCAGGGGAACCACAATGTATTACCTGCAGTGTGCTAATCGCCAACAAACATCAGAGGCTGAAAATACAGATTAAAGCATTAATTGGCATCTGGGGTTTGTGATGATTACTCTACCGTCAAGCAGCTGTCTTTTTATAATTAAAGGTAGCCTAAATGTATATTTGAATGTCTGTTTTTGCAAAACGGTAGCCTTCATCAGGCAAGTTATTTGAAACACCAAAGTGGCTTAGCTTCCCCTCAAGACCTGGCTTACCATAACACTTGCTTAGCCAAGATCAAGGAGTCTTACTACTTAGGCTACCTGTCTCAGTCTGTTGACATGGTGCAGTCATTGTGCCACCAGACCTCTGGTGCAAATGGACAAAACGCCTAACCAGTGTAAAATAAATTGGCTACTTCAAATGCCAGTGTTAACGTTTCATACATTATGTTCATTTTAGTTTGTGTGGGAAAACGTAATGAAGCTACTATCGGTTCCAATAAACAGGGATAGGCCTATATATCTTCTTTCTTTTTTTTTTAGTCCATCTTGTTAAAATCGTGACGACAGACAGAAAGGAAGGATCTTCATTTTGACACTTTGATTTATTTGTCAAAGTAAAAAGACAATTCACTATTTTCTTTGTGGATGTGTAATAGGCATCGCATGCTTGAACTGCATGCATTTTCTGGCAATAACCATAGCAACACGGATATATCGAAGTTTGTATTTATATTTGAAAAACAAATGTGATAATTGACAGTTACTAAAGCTATGCGTCGTTCATATTACGTCATCGGAACATAACTTCTTATTGTTTTGTATCACACGAAAAACAAATCGTAACGTTATCGATAGATAGCAATTTAGCAGCTGTTGGGAGATAGACGAGCTGTAAGAGCGCACAGAGAAAATGTTTAAAAACGCGTTACAAATCGGATTTATTTCCATTTTTTCCAGTATTGGAAGCAACCCATTGCAGATATGGGATAAAAAGGTAACGTAAGCAGCTTCCGTAACTAGCCATTTAGTTGCAAACAATATAACGTAAATATTTAGCTTTGAAATAGGACAATTTTCTGTCTGGCTTTAATTATTGAGACCATTTGTAAAAAGTGCATACTCTGAGGTAACGTTACCTTAATGATAATGATACTTTCTTGTGATCACAATTTGATGAAACGAATACATTTCTTAGGCGAAACGTAGGCTAGCTAACAGTTATATAGGCTAGTGCATGCTGCTTCCGCACCTGTCTCGCACTCCTCTCTACTCCCCCCACCCCACCCCACAGCTCATAAGTCTCATAAGTTTGCGTCACTCCTAACGTTACTCCCTAGGGAGACACCCACAGTTCAGTGGTCAGGTGTGTATCACCAGACATTTGGGGTGTAGCCTATACTGTAAGGATGTGTTTGGGGGGGGTAGAGAGTAGGACAGTTGTGTGAGGTTGAGCGACAGTCAGTAACGTTAGGCTATAAATGAGAGAATTGCTGAGAATTTGCACATCTACCCACAGGTGAGGAATGGTCGTATCAAGCGACTCATGGATGAAGACATCCGCTCATCTGCATTGGAGTTGATGGGACTCAATGTCAGGTAAGTTGCTGTTCATCTACCAGTTCAGGCCAACTAGGGGTGGGCAATATGACCAAAAAAAATGATATATTGCCTTTATCAGGTGGTTGATAGCAGAAATGTTATTCCATTATTTTGATGTAGTTGATACAAGTTGTTAAGAAGTCTTAAGGGTCAAATGTGGATGGGACAGTGGGTTTAGATAACCGAATGTCATCTTCGACAACTTTCGTAAAAAAAAAAAAAGTAACCTAATTTCTTTGCATTTGTTGAAATTGTACTAGTTGGCAAATTGGCATTATACTCAATGGGAAAATATAAATATTTGCGTTTATTATTGCAAACGATTATCATTGCCCACCCCTAACCCATTCCAGTCCATTCAAGGGTCTTTCATGAGATTCTCTCCCTGCAGCACCACGTATATAACCTGCCCTGTAGATCCCAAAAAGACTCTGGGTATCAGGCTACCGTTTCTCGTAATGCTCATCAAAAGCCTAGAGAAGTACTTCACATTTGAAGTCCAGGTGAGTTTGACTTGTGTTTTGTTGGACCTCAGAATGTTCACCACTCTCCTTGTCTGTGTCAATGCCAGTAGCTTTCAAACAATTGTAGCCTCATCCCCCTAAAATAACCAGCTATGAACAAATTATTTTAATAGCATAATATACTGGGGGGTGCTTAGCAACATTTGAGTGGGCGGAGCATCAGGAGTCTGGAACAAACAGTAGGCTGGTTCATCTCTGTTTCAGATTTTAGACGACAAAAACATTCGCCGGCGTTTCCGGGTCAGTACCTTCCAGACCACGACGCGGGTGTGCCCCTTCGTCTGCACCATGCCCATGAGGTTGGACAGCGGCTGGAATGAGATCAAGTTCAACCTGCTGGACTACACCAGGATGGCCTATGGGACTACCTACAAAGAGACACAACGTGTGCAGGTGCGCGGTGTTGAAGTGAATTATTCCATTTTGTGTCTGCCCGCAGCTATATATCGTTGTCTGCTCCTTTTCAGCACCCATGTTAGCAGATTAGCTTGTTTACGCCCTTCCCTGTCAAGTAATGTATAGTTGTAGTAGTTTTTGCGTCTGGGCTTTTTGTCCTCAGTGCGTGGCATTTATAGGAATACATTGGGGAAATACACATTATATGTGTTAACCAATGGGCACACAAACCATCTAGCAGCCTCTTCTGGGGCTGAAATGTGGGGTTCTGGGGGGCGCTGTAACATAACCGAGGAGTGTGTCTTTAAGTGTAGGACACTTCTCTTCTCGCTGTGCTTTCTGTGATACTAACGTCTTGCTTTCATCTTCCCAGATCCATGCTAACTGTTGTATAAGGAGGGTGTACTTCACTGACAGACTGCACACTGAGGAGGAAATCCCAGCAGAGTTCAAACTCTACATGCCTAGCCAGACCAAGGCCAAGGTGAGGGACACACAAACAGACGTGCACACACACCGATGCACACATTAGGACAAACAGTAGCTACTATTCATGTACAAAGTACTACTACATTGTTTGTTTGTTGAACTAGTTGTGTTCTTTTCTGTGTTTTACAGCAGTAAAACGACTCCACATTTCCAGATGTGAAATTCCAGCTGTGCCATTCTGTTTGTACAATAAATGTATTAAAATGTAATATCAATGTTATTTTTGTTAGAAATTATGATTATGCTTTTATATATTTAGTAAATATTAATCAATAAAGCTGTTTAGCAATAGTACATTTTAATAAACCTTTATACAGTAACCATTC